>PQWD01006803.1:0-37516 GCA_019425675.1 Leucinodes orbonalis | reverse complement strand
TATATGGTGGTTAACGCGATCAAACGCTTTCGCGAAATCCGTGTATATTGAATCTACCTGAAGCTTAGAATTAAATGAATCACATAAAAACGTGGTATAAACTAGCAAATTCGAATTTGTTGACCGTCCAGAAACAAATCCGTGTTGTAAAGGACTTAAAGTTTGTTGAACATGACAGTACAAATGATCGTATATGATACTTTCAAAAAATTTAGAGAACCAATTAAGCACACAGATAGGACGGTAATTTGATACATCACCTTTGTTGCCAGATTTGTGAATTGGAGTTACATTAGCTATCTTCCATAGAGATGGATAAATACCACTTTTTAGGGACATATTATAAAGTAAGGTAAGAGGCTTTACTAGGGCTTTCGCGCAAAATCTTATGAAAATAGGAGGTATCCCATCGGGACCAGCACCCTTTGCAAGATTAACACCCTTCAAGTGTCTTAAAACCAACTCTTCGGTTATGTGTATATTACCTAGTGAGAAATTCGTACACTCGAAAATAGGATCATAATCCGGTTTAGATTCAGGGCTATAAACTGTGGAAAAATATTCAGCAAAAAGATTAGCAATTTGGGTTCCACAATCAGCAGTTCTGTCCTTGAAAAACATGTGATCTGGAGTGTCGTTACTGACTCCTTTGTACTTTGCAAACCTCCAAAATGATTTCAAACTTAAATTAAGATCCTTCTCAATACCCTCTACATAAGTTTTAAAGCAGTCGTCCAGTAATTGTTTAACACGCGACCTAAGCGTCGAAAACACGTCATAATCTCGGGGATTTTTATACCTTTGGTATCGAAGTTGGTACTTTGATTTTTCTTTTATCATTTTTATAAGACTTCTCGAAAACCATACCGGGTAGCGAGCACTACGTTTTTTTATTTTAGGAGTATAATTTTCAATAATATTGTAAAGTGTATCATAGAAGAACTGTGCAAACTCGTTGCACTTTAGTTTACCCGCGAATTCAGCCCAATTTACATTTTGTAGTTCATCTATTATTTTATCATAGTCCGCCTTATAGAAGTTGAGTTTATGAATGAAATTGTTACACTTTAGAGGTTTTTGTGGGCGTTTAATAGTTAATATATATGGTGGATGATGTGTATCTAGGCGACTGATAGGGACAGTATCGATTAACTCAAAAACATCCGTTGTGTTTGTTAACGCTAAATCAAGTATTTTTATTATGGTTAAGATTAAAATTCAGTTGGCATAATGTTTGGTCATGACATAAGTCATAAATAAGGTGTGACTTGGGACATGAGGGGTTTAAGGGTGTGCCATACTTTGTAGACCATTCAAGATTTGGCAAGTTAAAATCACCCAATATACAAGTAGTGCTGTTTGGTTGTGTATTCAATACACGCTCACAGTTATTTATAAATTCATGAAAATCCGCTAGGGGCAAGTAATCTGGCAGGTAAACCACACATAAATTAATAATTAAATCCTTACTTAATGTTATCTGTACCCATAAGTCCTCTACATATTCTGTTTGCCAGTCTGATCTGACCCTACACGGAAATTTTTTGGACACCGCTACTAGCACACCACCACCATGGTGTTTATGAAACCTTTTCAAAAACTTTGCCTCACGATCTCTTCTTAAAACAAGGTACCTATTGTCAAACAATTCAGATGAAAGAACTGTATCATTCAACCATGTCTCACAAAGACAAATCATATCAAAATTACTACATAAAACGGTATTAAAAATATCATGGGTTTTAGTGTTCATGCCTCGTATATTCTGATAGTAAATCGAAGATTACCTTCTTGTTTCCATTAATTACACCGTTGAATTTACCGATTCACGCCTCCATAAGTAATTTGCCATAAAAAAGAGTAGTTAAGACGAAATGTTTGTGGTATTTGTGAAAATGTGATAAATGACGTAACCTACGCGAGCCAAAGATCACCTTATTAGTTAACTGCGACAACTTTTACCTTAGGACTGTGGTCTGTCGCGTTTAAGATAACTTGTTTCAATTAATTACCAAGTCATAGTTAGCGGTAGCGACCGGGGCGGTAGGGTCCACTTGTTTAACATCTTAATACTTGTTTTATTAAAACATAAGCGAAAACAGTGTTAGCTGTCAATAGTTCGAAAGAAAGTTTAACGAATTTCCTTGAATAGATAGTAGCTAGGCACTCGTACGTTAGTACGTAGAGGCATGCTTCATGTTTAAATATTCAAATAGTTAAGTCATAAACAATAGTGTCGGATCTTGGCGTTTTGTTAAAGAAATCGTTATTATGAACAAGTTTGTTTGTAGGTACGAACCTATTGAGCAGATGACAATCGACTATCATCCGATATCGTATTAAATAAGAGTTTCCTTTTTTTAGGGCACTGACATGACCTCGTCTTCTACAATTTACTACAAGTCGTTTTGTAATCTAGCTCTACAAGGAATTCTTTTATGGTGTTGGTCGCAGTTTGGTGATGGCTGTTATCACTGAATTGGTCACCGTAAAGAGTGATAAGCTTGTACGTGATAAGCGCGGTGCACCTGTTATACCTGAGGAACCATATCTTTTACATTTATTATGCACTGCCGCATAATCAGAGCCGACAATAATGAAATACAAGCCGGTGGAAATAATTATCTAATAAACCTAAACGTAGCCATATAACCCTAAGCCTTAGGTAGCCCTTTGATAACTTATAATATGTGTATTATGTAAAGTGCGTGTATGTAGTAGTCTCTCTTTGAAGGTAGCCACGGAAGACCAGCGTCATGGTGTCTTCATCACCATGGCTGTAGTTTTGTACACATTGTTTTGGTGGGGTATTCTATTACAGTTATGATGATGTCGGGGGTCGATAAGATAAATAGATCAAAACGGTATTATGCATTTGTAATATTATGTGAAAACGTGACATGACAGGGTCATAGAGCGTCGGTATCTCAATGGTGTGGACTGTCGCCTTCTTACTGGCAGGGATGAGATACAAGTCCCGACACGTACCAATGTGTTTTAGAATTTTCGAAAATATATGTACGTTATCGGACGCTCTTACGGCGAAAGAAAACATCGTGAGGAAACCTTCACGCACGCCTGCGAAAAGATTCAAAGGTTAACCACCAGTTAGCACGCTCAATATTGATAACCTGCTTTAGATTTTTTAATCTATACTTTGAAATCAAATAAACACGATAAAATGGATTACCTATATTTTATATCAGTTGAAAATTGCATCGGTATTATCGGGGCATGCATCCAACGATGGACTGTAATTACCTACCTCTAGCAGAAATAGACTTTAGCTCTTTACCGGGTATTGAATATTTATTTGTTTGATGATTGTTTTCTTTTTGAGGCTGGATGAGAAAATCGGAGAATTGAAATTACTGATCTGGCACGGAATAAGGGAGCACTCGAATGTAATATTATTATGTTGAAGAGTTGTGATTGTTTAGGTGTTAGGTAACGCTGGGAATTCTCATAATCTCACGCATATGTTGCTTTGCTAACTTTTACAAAAAGGTAACTCATAGTTTCATGATGGTCAATCGATATAGAAGGAATTATATTGTTTTCAAATGGACGCAGTAGAATAAATTAGGTACTTAAGTCTTAAAACAGGATCACAGTGGAGTGCCAGTTTGTTATGTAGGTACAGATAATAAGTTGAATTATCCAGCAGGTACTGATAAATACATTTTATGATATGGAATAAGAGGAAAGTGCGATTCCTATATAGTAGGCGTGATATATTTTTAGTGGTATAGAGAGAGCCTAATTTTAGATTATATTGAGTGGCATAAAGACGGAGGAACCTATGTCCAGCGGTAGAAAATAAGCCGATATGATGATAAAGTTCAATCGAAGTTTATTTGGATTAGAAAAGGCTTATTTTGTATTGCCCCTTGTATGCTGTCTCTGTAAGTTCTGAAATATGCTAAGCAAATTTTAATTTGTATTGTGTTGGGTTTCCCATGCGTAACCGCTAGTCTGTTGAGGCATCTCCAATGATCCAGTGGACTTCTAGTCGCAAACTATATTCATGTCCGGGCAACGATGAAACCAGTTGCTACTAGTACTGTTTCGCGGGACCGTTTTCTTCCGACAAAAAAACGATTACGTCTCGTTCTCCAAAAATTCGCCAAGGACTCACGATTAGTGTGTGAGAAAACGTGTGAAGAGTGTACGTGTAAAACGTATTTGCGTGTGTGCCACGTGTGTGTGTGTGTGTCAGGCGCGAGCGACGACGGCGCGGGGTGCGCGGTGGTGGCGGAGGTGGCGCGGGCGCTGGCCGCCTCGGGCCCGCTCCGACACGACGTCATCTTCCTCTTCAACGGCGCCGAGGAGAACATCATGCAGGCCTCGCACGCCTTCATCACACAACACAAGTACGTGACTACTTAGCTTACACTCACATCTACCCTAGCACACTAACAGAAATTACATTACTATTGCTTTTCGGTAAGTCGGGAGGTTAACCATTTATTACCGGAGTGCCCCGGGCAATCCAGGAGGGTTGGGTCCCCTATGTGTAACCCCCGACTTGTGTCCACTGAGTGGTTGTAAGCATGTATCGTAATGTGTGTGTGCAGATGGGCGAAGTCGGTGCGCGCGTTCATCAACATCGAGGCGTGCGGCGCGGGCGGACGCGAGGTGCTGTTCCAGGCCGGGCCCCACGACCCCTGGATCCTTGAGGTGCACTCTACATTGGATATTTATTGTAGCATATTTATTAACATTTGCAGCATATGGTACATACAAATATGGGCAAAGAGGTGTTAAACAAGGCGACAAGTAATCCTTACACCCTTCGACCGCCAGAGACGCCTTAAAAGGGTTAACCTTTTGAACACCAAAAATCCAGACAATAGAAATTCCAAGTCACAAGGAATCGTTAATAGGTATATCATTTTTTGTGCCGATTCTGGGGTTTTATTAGTGTACTGAGATTATTAAACTAATATGTTGTGTGTTATGTTAATATTCATTATGAAATAAGTAGTGGTTGAATAAAATATAAAGGGTTTAGTAGTGTTCTAAAGAGTGTAGCTACGTTGGGTGCGGTGCCAGTGCAAGCGTGCGCGATTGCATTAGTAAGCGCGCACCCATTTGCTGACATCTATTATAAATACTAACCAAAAAACTGTGATTGTAGAATTAGTCAGGGGTTTTATAATAACTGTGATTGATTGTAGAATAAGTCAGGGGCTTACTAACAAAACAAAAAAATATTTATTCAAATAAGTCAATTGTTTTTTATTATTATATTTTTACGACTACCACTGGTACTGGTTTCACTATAACTGTGATAGTATGATTTGCAAGAGGAAGGAAGAGTGCGGTAGTGGTGGTGTGGTGTAGTGTAAGCGTGTTCGTGTGTAGGAGTACGCGCGCGCGGTGCCGCGTCCGTTCGCGTCGTCGCTGGCGCAGGAGCTGTTCGAGAGCGGCCTCGTGCCCGCCGACACAGACTTCCGCATCTTCCGCGACTTCGGCAACCTCTCCGGTAACACACGCACACATACGCCCAGGATCAGGCAGTGATCTGATCAAGGACGGATCCAGGGTTGGCGCCAGGAGGGGGTCACATAGTAGTAGTCGAGTTAAGAACTTATAAGGTATTTTGTTAGTGTACGTTATTATTATAGTAGTTAAAAATAGCTCGGAGTGGGGGGTCATGACCCCCATGACCCCTGGGGAGGCCCCTGGATCCGCCGTTGTATCTGACCCCAATGTTCAAACCACTAGATGCAGATATATTTATCACCACGTTGCAATCACCAGCAGACACGGCACGACACAAGAAGGCCACCATTGCCCATGGAGTCCATGACCCACCCGCTGTCACCGGAGACACAATTACACCGACTGACACCCGGCACATTTCAAAGGACTCTAACGTTTACTCGTTACGTGATTAGCTATTCATGTGTGATAAGTTTTGGGATATGAGATAATTTATCGTGGCGGGTGTCAAAAAGTAATATTTTTTTCTTATTTTATTCCGGGGTTCCTTTCTCTTCATGGGTTACTAGTATTTTTAGAAATTGGTCCATTGCATTTAATTTATGGTGTAACGTGTGGCATGGCTAATCATTTAGTTGTATCCATACTAATATTATAAATGTGAAAGTATCTGTCTGTCTGTCTGTCTGTCTCTTCTGTCTTCTGTCTGTCTGTCTGTCTGTTTGTTACGCTTTCACGCCTAAACGGCTGAACGGATTTTATTGAAACTTGGTATGTTGATAGTAGGTAGCCCAGAATAGGTTTTAGGCTACTTTTATTCCCGCTTTCACCCCCCACTCCCCTAATATGGGGTTGGAAGTTTGTATGGAACATCCGCAATTTTGTAGTACGACGCTGAAATTTGGTATGCGGACTATATGTCAGAACGAAAAAATATGGCATATTTTTTTTCAAAAATCCACCCCAAACCCTTCAAATAGGGAGGAAGTGTCATATTCGATTTTCGCAGTTTTAAGGTAGATTTTATTGAAACTTGGTATGTTGATAGTAGGTAACCTAGAATAGGTTTTAGGCTACTTTTTGTCCCGTTTTCACCCCCCACTCCCTCAAATGGGGGTTGGAAGTTTGAATGGAACATTCGCAATTTTGTAGTACGACGCTGAAATTTGATGTGCGGACTGTTTGTCAGAAACGAAAAAATATGGCATATTTTTTTTTCAAAAATCCACCCCCAAACCCTTCAAATAGGGGAGGAAGTGTCATATTCGATTTTTCGCAGTTTTAAGGTAGATTTTATTGAAACTTGGTATGTTGATAGTAGGTAACCTAGAATAGGTTTTAGGCTACTTTTTGTCCCGTTTTCACCCCCCACTCCCTCAAATGGGGGTTGGAAGTTTGAATGGAACATTCCGCAATTTTGTAGTACGACGCTGAAATTTGATGTGCGGACTGTTTGTCAGAACGAAAAAATATGGCATATTTTTTTTTTCAAAAATCCACCCCCAAACCCTTCAAATAGGGGAGGAAGTGTCATATTCGATTTTCGCAGTTTTAAGGTAGATTTTATTGCTTGGTATGTTGATAGAGGTAACCTAGAATAGGTTTTAGGCTACTTTTTGTCCCGTTTTCACCCCCCACTCCCTCAAATGGGGGTTGGAAGTTTGAATGGAACATTCCGCAATTTTTGTAGTACGACGCTGAAATTTGATGTGCGGACTGTTTGTCAGAAACGAAAAAATATGGCATATTTTTTTTTTCAAAAATCCACCCCCAAACCCTTCAAATAGGGGAGGAAGTATCATATCCGATTTTTGGCAGTTTTAAGGTAGATTTTATTGAAACTTGGTATGTTGATAGAAGGTAACCTAGAATAGGTTTTAGGCTACTTTTTGTCCCGTTTTCACCCCCCACTCCCCTCAAATGGGGGTTGGAAGTTTGTATGGAACCTTCCGCAATTTTTGTAGTACGACGCTGAAATTTGATGTGCGGACTGTTTGTCAGAATCGAAAAAATATGGCATATATTTTTTTTCAAAAATCCACCCCAAACCCTTCAAATAGGGGAGGAAGTATCATATCCGATTTTCGCAGTTTTAAGGTAGATTTTATTGAAACTTGGTATTGATGAAGGTAACCTAGAATAGGTTTTAGGCTACTTTTTGTCCCGTTTTCACCCCCACTTCCCTCAAATGGGGGTTGGAAATTTGAATGGAACATTCCGCAATTTTTGTAGTACGACGCTGAAATTTGATGTGCGGACTGTTTGTCAGAAACGAAAAAATATGGCATATTTTTTTTTTCAAAAATCCACCCCCAAACCCTTCAAATAGGGGAGGAAGTTCATATCCGATTTTTGGCAGTTTTAAGGTAGATTTTATTGAAACTTGGTATGTTGATAGTAGGTAACCTAGAATAGGTTTTAGGCTACTTTTTGTCCCGTTTTCACCCCCCACTCCCCTCAAATGGGGGTTGGAAGTTTGTATGGAACCTTCCGCAATTTTTGTAGTACGACGCTGAAATTTGTATGCGGACTTTGTCAGAAACGAAAAAATATGGCATTTTTTTTCAAAAATCCACCCTCAAACCCTTCAAATAGGGGAGGAAGTGTCATATTCGATTTTTCGCAGTTTTAAGGTAGATTTTATTGAAACTTGGTATGTTGTTAGTAGGTAACCTAGAATAGGTTTTAGGCTACTTTTTATCCCGTTTTCACCCCCACTCCCTCAAATGGGGGTTGGAAGTTTGAATGGAACATTCCGCAATTTTTGTAGTACGACGCTGAAATTTGATGTGCGGACTGTTTGTCAGAACGAAAAAATATGGCATATTTTTTTTCAAAATCCACCCCAAACCCTTCAAATAGGGGAGGAAGTGTCATATTCGTTTTTCGCAGTTTTAAGGTAGATTTTATTGAAACTTGGTATGTTGATAAGGTAACCTAGAATATTTTAGGCTACTTTTTGTCCCGTTTTCACCCCCCACTTCCCTCAAATGGGGGTTGGAAGTTTGAATGGAACATTCCGCAATTTTTGTAGTACGACGCTGAAATTTGATGTGCGGACTGTTTGTCAGAAACGAAAAAATATGGCATTTTTTTTTCAAAAATCCACCCCCAAACCCTTCAAATAGGGAGGAAGTATCATATCGATTTTCGCAGTTTTAAGGTAGATTTTATTGAAACTTGGTATGTTGTTAGTAGGTAACCTAGAATAGGTTTTAGGCTACTTTTTCCCGTTTTCACCCCCACTCCCTCAAATGGGGGTTGGAAGTTTGAATGGAACATTCCGCAATTTTTGTAGTACGACGCTGAAATTTGGTATGCGGACTATTTGTCAGAAAGGAAAAATTAGCATTTTTTTTTTTTCAAAAATCCACCCCCAAACCTTCAAATAGGGAGGAAGTATCATATCCATTTTTTGCAGTTTTTAAGGTAGATTTTATTGAAACTTGGTATGTTGATAGAGGTAACCTAGAATAGGTATATATATATATATATGTTTTTTTTTGTAAATAGAAGGGGGAAGCCTATGTAGATATATATATATATATACCACAAAATTGACTCCAAAACCTTTTAAATTGGGGGAGGGGGAAGGGATCCTTTTTTGGAAATGGACTCCAAACTTTTAAACTTGGGCGGGGGATTCCTATGTATAGTATTATATATGTATACATAATTTTCTTTACAAGTTTACAAGTTTTAACAGTTTACAAGGTAGAAAGCTAAAAATAAGTATGATGGCTATTGTCATGAACAATAAATCTTGCATATTGAAGTTTTTGCAAACCGGCCCTTAAAGCTTAAATAAGAAAAGAAAAAGCAGTGTTGCAGTGTTGAAATTATTTGTTTTCGTTAGCAAGTGGATGGCTCCACTTTCCTGGTAACGAAAACAGAATAATTTGTCATCCCGAATTTAACGCGGGCGAAGCCGCGGGCAAAAGCTAGTTTTCGAATAAATGTGTTTGGTAAAACAGTAGAGAACTAAGTTTTTGGATGATTAAAACTAACATTTGTACTTTGAACATTCTCTAGCAATACCTAATGGTTTTGGTTACGATTGACATTTGAATAGATTGACGCACGGTTCACATTTACTTAGTTTTTTGCTATACAAGGATTTTTTATTTAAAAGTGTTATGTAATTTAGATGAATAATGGGTTCATCGAAATAGTATGTTCCCTTATATTAAACAATTAAAAAAGACCCATAAAATGCTCAAGTGAACAATGGTTCTCTTAAGACAATTATTAATTATTTTACGCTACTTCCGAATTATCTAGTAATTGGCATTTTACAAAATCCTAAAAAATATAATAACAACAATAAAGTATCCTTCATTCAACATTGGTGAAGGTGCCTTCATATAGCCACCCCTAGCATTAAACGCACGCAAATGCTACTATTTCACGATATGTTTATTGAGTAGTGAATATTGAAAAAATAAAATATTGTCTTCGATTCTAAAGATTTTTAACTGAAATATCGTGTTATAGACTCGTATAGATCAATTTATTATTTAGTTATTTTATTTTATTTTTATTTATTTATTCGTACTAGCGTGAATTACAGTATACATACAGTTTTTCATTGTTGAAATCTATGATGCTTCTTATTGAAGTAATTGTGTGCGTGTTGTGTGTGCGGGTGGTGGCAGGTGTGGACGTGGCGTGGGCGGCGAACGGGTTCGTGTACCACACGCGGCTGGACTCCGCCGCCGCCGTGCCGCCGCCCGCCCTCCAGCGCACCGGGGACAACGTGCTCGCGCTCGCGCGAGGTACGCACGCACACACACACGCACGCACACACACAACACACACACACACACACACACACACACACACACACACACACACACACAGCAAGGCCGCACCGGGGACAACGTGCTCGCGCTCGCGCGAGGTACGCACGCACACGCACACGCACGCACACACACACACACACACACACACACACAACACACATGCACACACACACACACACACACAGCAAGGCCGCACCGGGGACAACGTGCTTCGCGCTCGCGCGAGGTACGCACGCACACGCACACACACACACACACACACAGCAGGCCGCACCGGGGACAACGTGCTCGCGCTCGCGCGAGGTACGCACGCACACACACACACACACACACACACAACACACACACACACACACACAGACAGCAAAGCCGCACCGGGGACACACCATGTTATGTACCACATTTTTCAAACTATGTGGAATTGTTATGTCTTTGGCGTTCGCTACGATGTGGATCTTGTTAATCCTTTGACCGCCAATGACGTCTTTAGGCGCCACACACAATAGATTTTATATTGTGTCTGGATTCCCGGCGTTCAATGGGTTAAGGAAATGAAAGTAAGTCATTCATTAATACCGGAACGTGGATATATTGTTTGTGGGTAAGTCACATTAGTAGGTTTCTACAAGAACAATTAATGCCGTACCTTGCAAAGCAGTTTGCTAGCATTTTACAGATGTATTTTTCAATGTGATCGGTCATCGAGCGCTATCGAAGGCTAAAATATCTAAATTACCTTTATTACTTGACATTATTTCACATTGTGCTCATTTCAATGTTAACTTTTTTATTACCAGGATTGGGGACAATAGAAAATCATGAGCATGCGTGTGTGTCCAGGTTTGCTCTCTAATGAAGCGTTCGAGCGGGAGGTGGACAAGTCGGGTCAGCCGGTGTTCTTCGACGTGTGCGGCGCGGGCGTGGCGGTGGTGGGCGGGCGGGGCGCGCTGGCGCTGGCGGCCGCCGCGCTGCTGCTGCTGGGCCTCGACACCGCCCTCAGCGCCGCGCAAGCCGCACGCGAATACGTAACACACCTAATACTCACATTCTTTTATGTTATAAGTGTACACGACGGTCTGGACGCACACCTGGTGGTAGGTGATACGCCACACCACGACAGAGCGCCATTCAAGGAGACCAACAACTGATACGCAGTCATTATCCTCCATCAATGTCGCACTGCGCCCGACACCCGACACAACACATACCCGGTAATTTCACTAGCTACAGTGCCCTCATCCCGAAACACAAAAGTGCATAACACTCGTGTTTCACGGGATGATGTCTGGCACTGCGGTGGTGCCTACCTAGACGACTCAGTATCGAGTCTACCACCTAGTGACATGCACCTATATATGCCTTCGTACTCTCATTATCATCAGCTCATAAACGTCCTTACTGAGGGGCGTGAGCCTACCCGTAATAGTGTATTACGCTTTTGAATCTTTACGCTGACGGGCGCAATTTCCTCATGATATTTTTCTTCACCGTAAGAGCCACGGATAAACGTAAATATAAATCCAAAAATACATGGGTACTTGGTGAGATTTAAACCTGTGCCCTCCAGATCTGAAAGCAACAATGAACCACTGACAATGCTTTAAGGGTGTAGAAACATACACAATTATGTAGCAGTACAAGCTTTTGGTGACATCTGGACGCTTATTTTAAAATAACTGCAACACTAAAGATTCCGAATCAATCCCCGGGCAGTACAAACATTTGTGTGCATGAACATGTCTGTTTGTAATGGTCTGGTGTTTTCTATGTATAATATGCTAGTATTTACAAAAAAAGAGTATAAGTATGTTTATCCGTTGTTTAGTACCCGTAATACAGGCTTTACGCTTAATCTTGGGGCTAGATGGCGCTGTGTGAATGACAGTGATATATATATATTAATTTATAAAAATGTGCATGTGTAGTATAAGTAATGAGTGAGTGTCCGGCAGTGTACGTGAGCCGCGTGTGGTGGTGGCGGCGCGTGTGGTGGTGGGCGGCGCGGGTGGGCGGCGCGTGGGCGGCGGGGCTGGGCGCGGCGGCGGCGGCGGGCGCGGCGCTGGGGGCGGGCGGCGCGGCGCTGGCGTGGTTCGCGGCGCCCGCCCGCCTGCTGCCGCTCTTCGCCGCGCCCGCCCTGGCCGCCACGCTCGCCGCCATGCCGCAGCCTCAACAAAGGTATACATTACATCTTCTAGTTGTTAGCGCAGAGAGAGGATCGTGAGGTTGCTCCTGAAAATTATTAAATTTGACAGCATTGAATATCTTTATGTTTGAGGTTAGAATTAAAAAATGGAATATTTCAGTAATTACTTCTTCTGAATGATTGTCAGAATATTGATGTTTAAATATTTTCAAATTTATATTATCATTTATTTTGCTCACTATAATAGTTTGGTTTTTATGTACCTGTGTTATGGATGAAAATATTACTCAGTTCGTAAAATTATTGATAATCTGTAAATCCAATTTGAACCCTGTAGCCTTTGTTTCGTGATAATTGGTGTAGGTATTAAAGATGATATTTAAAAATGACTTAATTATGAGCTGTTAAAATAATAACTAAAAATCGTAAATATTCAAATTTATAAGTTTAAATTGTTCCGTAAAGGATTATATTATTTTTGAATTTTGTCATTGTCGTATAAATGTAACATAACAGTGATAATCTCCGTAATGTGTGTGGTTGTGGCGGCAGACGCGGCGGGTGGCGGCGCGCGGTGGCGTGCGCGGAGGCGTGCGGGTGTTGGGCGGGCGCGGGCGTGGCGGGCGCGGCGGCGGCGGGGCTGCGCTCGGGCTTCGTGCCGGGCGGCGTGGGCGCTGGCCGGCGCGCTGGGCCGGCTGGCGCGCGCGCGCTGGCGGGCGGCGCGCGGGGGGCGCCTGGGGCGGGCGGGCGGCGTGGGGCGCGGCGGCGGCGGCGGCGCCCGCGCTGCACTCGCTGTCGCTGTCGCTGCCGCTGCTGCACACGCTGGTGCCGGTCATGGGCCGCGCCGGCACCCCTCCCATTCCGCACGACGTGAGTACCACACACACTACACACTACACACCGCACCATACACATACACGGTCACATGGTATGACGTGAGGCACCGGGGCGAGCACACACCGCTAACGCAAAAACACATATCCACCGCGTTTATTCATTGTGTTTTGTGTTTTGAAATATATTACATTTTCTTACCCAGTTTATTCCTAATCTACAAGAAAATTAAGTAATGTAACTTTTTTAGCAATCAACAACGTACATTTTTTTGTGTAGTCATAAGTGGTTTTACCTCAATTACCTAACCTCCATTTTACTTTTAATAGACCTAATTTAATTAATGTAATTCTTATTTTGTTCAATAGAAAAACACATCACTAGAAAATTGACATCTCAATATGTTGCGTACAACATATACATTATGGTGCCAATTACGCAATTAATATCGTCTGCTAAATATCTAGCAATCATTAGGGAGGACCAGCATTCAACGGTGGACTATTAGACTACACTAATGATGATGACAATTACACAAACGATACGATACATAGACAAGCAAGATACAGACTTAATTGAGTGAGTTGGATCGCGTGGTTCCGTTGTCATCTGATGGGATGGTGGTGGGGCGGCGCTGACGCTGGTGTGCTGCAGCTGCTGCTCCCGCTAGCCGCGCCACCACGGCACCAGGAAACTGGTAACAACACTTCATTTACCACCCTTTTCATTTAGACGGTCTTCAATAATGCAATTCTTCGCCTTTTGAATCCAGACACAATAGAAACTGCATTATTTCAGACGACTGAACTTGTCATTGACATTTTAGAAGTTAATAATTAAAAGAATAACACTCGGTTCTTCCTTCTTGACAAATGCATCCATGGTGTTTTTCGCTCAGCGTAGCGATACCGTATGTTGAAAGTCACTTCATTCGATTTTCTTACTTCTTATATTATTCTGTNGCGGCGCGGCGTGCGGCGCGGCGGCGGCGGGGCGCGCTCGGCTCGCTGCCGGCGGCGTGGGCGCTGGCGGCGCGCTGGGCGGCTGGGCGCTGCGCGTGGGCGGGCGGCGCGCGGCGGGGCGCCTGGGGCCGGCGGCGGCGTGGGCGCGGCGGCGGCGGCGGCGCCCGCGCTGCACTCGCTGTCGCTGTCGCTGCGCTGCTGCACACGCTGGTGCCGGTCATGGGCCGCGCCGGCACCCCTCCCATTCCGCACGACGTGAGTACCACACACACTATACACACTACACACCCACCATACACATACACGGTCACATGGTATGACGTGAGGCACCGGGCGAGCACACCGCTAACGCAACACACATATCCACCGCGTTTATTCATGTGTTTTTGTGTTTTGAATATATTACATTTTCTTCCAGTTTATTCCTAATCTACAAGAAATAAGTTGTAACTTTTTTAGCAATCAACAACGTACATTTTTTTGTAGTCATAAGTGGTTTTACCTCAATTACAACCTCCATTAACTTTTAATAGACCTATTTAATTAATGTAATCTTATTTTGTTCAATAGAAAAACACATCACTAGAAAATTGACATGTCCACTATGTTGCGTACAACATATACATTATGGTGCCAATTACGCAATTAATATCGTCTGCTAAATATCTAGCAATCATTAGGGAGGACCAGCATTCAACGGTGGACTATTAGACTACACTAATGATGATGACAATTACACAAACGGATACGATACATAGACAAGCAAGATACAGACTTTAACTTGATGAATTGGATCGCGTGGGTTCCGTTGTCAGATGCTGATGGGGGTGGTGGTGGCGGCGCTGACGCTGGTGTGCTGCAGCTGGCTGCTCCCGCTAGCCGCGGCCACCACCGGCACCAGGAAACTGGTAACAACACTATCATTTACCACCCTTTTCATTTAGACGGTCTTCAATAATGCAATTCTTCGCCTTTTGAATCCAGACACAATAGAAACTGCATTATTTCAGACGACTAAACTTGTCATTGACATTTTAGAAGTTAATAATTAAAAGAATAACACTCGGTTCTTCCTTCTTGACAAATGCATCCATGGTGTTTTTCGCTCAGCGTAGCGATACCGTATGTTGAAAGTCACTTCATTCGATTTCCTTACTTCTTATTTTTATTCTGTAGGAAGACAAGAGATGAAAATTCAATAACAAACAATTTTTCCTCTTCAATATTATATTCTTCTTTAAACACTTTGTTTTATTATAGAATTATCAAATTTCTTTTTTATAACATCTTAAAGAAACTGTTTATATTTGGTGTCAAAAATAGGTCGGAATTGAGAACTTCACTTCTTTAACATCTTCACATCATTTTTTTTTCCACGCTCTTTATTTTTATATTTAAAGAATCATCATCTTCAGCTTATAACACGTCCTCACCGAGGGGCATGAGCCTACCCGTACGCGGATATATAGGCCGTAAGTCGTCCACGCGGGCCCAGTGCTGATTGGCTGACTTCACGCTCAACCTATGAATCTCTTCGCAGGCGTGCGCAGGTTTCCTCACGATGTATTTCTTCACTGTAAGAGCGTCGGATAACGTACATATAACCCGTGGGGCCCGGCCTACAGTGTGTGTGTGTGTCCAGGCGGCGGGAGTGGGCGCGCTGGGCCTGTGCGCACTAGTGATGTGGGGCCCGGCCTACAGTGAGTCCCGCCCACAGCGGTACCTGGTGCTGCACGTGTCCCGCTACATCCACGGGCCCGAGGGCCCCGGAGACCCGCAACACTTCTACTGGGTGCCCGAGCTCGACCCCAACACGCCGCACTCCGTTGATGACTACGGTAATTAACATCTTATACCCTATCTATGTTATTAATGTGTAAACTATAATATTAGTTACGATACAGTGTTTGCTGTCGAGCAAGGTCGTGTGGATAATGGATATTATCAATAACAGTTCCAAAAAAAAAAATGGTTGTTGATTGAGGCAAAATACACAAAAGTCCGAACATAAACTTAATTTACAACCATGAGAAACAGTTTGACTTTACAAAAAATATAATAATCAGTATACAAGGATTGCATTCATTAAGCATATATTCTCTATCTGGGGGAGCACGCGGGATGCAATTGAAGTTTTTGTCGCGATTTGTCCAAAGCTTTCCACTGCATCGATCACGAGATTATTATTAAAGTTGAGACATTATGGTGTATCTGACTGATCATTAACTCTTGTAAAATCTTATTTATCTGAATGATTTAAAAAATATATAAAGTGCACAACTTCGCATGAAGCCCTTGGTTTGGTTGGCTGTTTTTTTGCGAATGGGAGTGCTCCAGGGTTCAATTTTGGTTCCTCTATAATTTTTAATATATCTTTATTTAAAGCTTCCCTTATTATTATAAAATTCTTTCGAATATCGTTTTATTGGTCATTTCACTTATTTATACTTTATTAAACTTACTTTATGGCCAACGTTGCTGGAAATTTAAGGTTTTTGTCAAATGTAGAAATAGTAGAGTTGGGTTATTTACATTACTTTCATAGCCTAGGCTCGGTCATATTGGTATTATAATAGTGCAACAAACAAAAAATAACTATTCGTTTATAATTACCACCTTTTGAAGACTGCGTTATATCTTTTGATAGCTGTATTATAATATTTACGAAAATTGTTCAGTAACTTTAGGGTTTATAAAATGTTCCTATATCAAATTATTGTTTTAAAAGTTTTTATTGGTTTCTTGAGAGCTTAAAACCATTATGCTTTACTTTATAATGTTTTTTTTTGTTTAGAATTTTATAAGTAGCTATTGTAATCCCGAATTGAATAAATGTATTTTAACTTTGAGTATGCAGTATAGAGAAATAGTTTGTGTTCAAGTGAAAGGACTAGTGTAATAATGTAATGTGGTGTGTGTGTGTGTGTGTGTAATGCGAGCCTGTGTGGTGCAGTGGTGGAGCTGCAGGCGGCCCGTCCGTGGCGGGCGGCGGAGTGCGTGCGGTGGGTGTACTGCGGCGCGCCCTACTTCCTGCCCGTGCGCCGCCTCGTGCCGCGCTCGCACCGCGCCCCCGCCCCGCCGCCCCCGCCCCGCCCGCCACGCACACACACACGTGCGCGCCGCGAGACAAGCGCTGCACAACGGCACCGAGGAGATACGACTCAACATCACAGGTCACACGCACATTATATTTATCTGTTTCATTTATAGGTCTCGCCAAACTTATAGGCCGCTCCGAACTTCGCACAACACGATGCGCAGTTTACAAAATTCATACATTTGTACTTGACTATACCTGCGCATTACCAAGCTGAAGTGGCAATGGGCAGGGCACATAGTCCGAAGAACCGACGGCCGTTGGGGCCGAAAGGTTCTCGAATGGAGACCACGTACCGGCAAGCGCAGCGTGGGACGACCGCCCAAAGATGGACAGATGACCTAAGGAAGGTTGCGGGCACCCACTGGATGCAAATAGCTTCCGACAGATCGGCGTGGAAGTTATTGGGGGAGGCCTATGTTCAGCAATGGACATCATGTGGCTGAAATGAAAATGATGATACCTGCGCAGTAAAACTTTGACTATATTCAGAGCGACCATAAAGTTTGGCAAGATCTGTACATTCATGTTTGATACTGTCCGCCACTGGGATTGATTGACCAAATGCCACAAATTGTGCGGAGCCACCGGTACTCAGGCATACAACGTAGACCTCTGGCAGACACAAGAATCAAAAGATTATGCAGGCCTTTTTTTATTTTAGTCGATTATTTCTTAGCCCCGTTGCACCTCTATTGCTCAATTTCAACACATACGTGCGTAAATTTTATGAAATTGCAAAAACATGCTTAGTAAAAAAACAGCGCACTCATGGTGGGTAACGCTTAGCGCAATGTCTTCATTTTAAGGTTTTAAAAGAGAAACACATTTTGTTTTATAATATGTGTTGAAGGATAAATGTTGAGGTAATGTTATCGAAAGGCAATTTCAAATAGTGATTAATTTATTTTCGAAGCCTTATTCACTTATATACAAAAGTTTACAATAATACCGAAAGAGTAAAAACATATTGCTATTTCACTCAACCCAAAAGTAAAATAAATTGAGGTTATACTAATATCTAAAATGATTCGGTGGGCGCGCCCACTTGCGTTTTCATATTTATACGATACAATATCTTACGAGGGGTACTCCAATCATTTTAGATATTAGTATAACCTCAATTCTGCCGATCACCTAAGACAATGCGGTTGTGTATGACATCGCCACTATATGTATACATATAGGTAAAATAGGTGAAGGTACACACAAATATAGCACAGCTATAATAATACAATATAATAATCTTTATTGAACAAAAAGGAATACACACAGCTATATACTGCTACTGCTGTATAAGATCGCACAGAACGAAAAAAGAAAATATATGTTGAACGTGAAATGTGTGTTGCAGGGCCAAGCCACGTGGTGGTGATAGCGTCCCCGGTGGAAGGGGCCAAGCTGACGTGGGCCTCGGCGTCGGGCCTGTCCCCCGGGGGGTCGGGCCCCGGGGGGTCAGGCCCCATACCCGCGGCCCCGTGGGGCGCGCGCGACACCTACTTCTTCTCGCTGTTCACGGGCCTCAACCCGCACTCGTCTCCCTGGGACTTCGTTATGCACATTGAAGTGCCGGTAAACTGTCACTACTTTCTAATTACTGATATAATTATTGCACACATTGACTATCTATTTATGTCTATATGTTTAGATTTCAACTGTTTTAGGATAAATTTCAGTTTTATACTATTAAAAGCTTTGTTAAGAATTCTGAAATTCAAGGTATCTCTCAATATCTCATATTATGGGCGTAACTGAGTTTCTTCTTTAGATTTGGAGATTTTATATTGTTTCTATAAAATAACAAAAAACAATGAAGCAGGCATCCACTTAGTTAATATTAAAACATTTATGAACCTTAAGTGTATATTTGTTAATTTGTCCTGAAAGTGTCAAAACTTTGAGGGACACCTGGGGTCAGCAGTGGACATGATGATACTGATGGTATAGTGGTATATATAACCTTATTAAAACCCAATTGGTGTTGTGGTTGAGACGTCAACTGTAACACCAAGGGTTCTCCGGGTTCGATCCCCGGGCAGTACAAACATTTGTGTGCATGAACATGTCTGTTTGTGATGGTCTGGGTGTTTTCTATGTATAATAATTAATAATTTAACAGAAAAAAAATGTAAGTATATAAGTGTGTTTATGCGTTGTTTAGTACCCATACTACAGGCTACACGCTTAACTTGGGGCTAGATGGCGCTGTGTGAATGTCAGTGGATATTTTATTTATTTATTAGTTATGGTGTTATATTAAAAAAAGTAATGATCTCGTGTTGTGTGTCAGGAGCGCGTGCGCGGCAGCAAACAGCCGGTGGTGCAGGTGTCGGTGTCGGGGCACGCCATGGCGGCGGCCGGGGGCGGGGGCGGGGCCCCGGGCGCGGGGGGCGGGGCCCCGGGCGCGGGGGCGGGGCCCCGGGGGCGGGGGACGGCCCCCTGGCGCGGATGCTGCGCTCGTTCCCCGCGCACACGGCGCCCAGCGGCTGGCCCGTCACCATGCACCTCATGGAACTGTAGCCGCGCACCTCATACACTGCGCCCAGCTCACACACGCTTGCTGCTCTCATTATAATATCGGGCGCTATTCACCACGACACACGACATTGTTAGATACGTGGCAACCAAATGACCAATGTTACCGCATTCCAGAGCATACACTATCGGCAGGTACCTAAGAAGAACTAAATGTACTGTAACTTTAACCAGTCCAAGGAACAAATAGTAAAAATTTACGTACTACTTACATACAAATTACTAGTTAAGGTATTAAAAATTTAAAACAATTTAGTGAAATCCTATCAAAACTCGTAAAGAATTTGAGCGCTTAGAGCGTGTTATTCGTCTCCATGTCGGACTAAGGATTATATTGCTGAAGCCAATTATTTGTAAATATCTAGCTACTCATAGATAAACTTAATAAAATAATTTAAAGTAGATAGGTATTGATGTGCAATCTACCAAAAGTTCGACACGACAACTTTAAGTGAAGGTAAAATTAGCAATAATTATATGGTTAACGGTGAAGTGACTAAGTGCTCGTAGTATCTCATAGTCCGGTAGTGCACTCTTTGTTTTATTATAAAGTAGGTAATTATTCTGCGACTCCAGGTAAACTTAACGTTTCACGCAATCACACTGATCCACATTTGATCAATCAATACCAGACCGAGTGTATCGTGGATCAGTGCTTTCACGTTGAGATGATGACGATCCTTCTAAATCATTGTAATGACGTATAAGTCACTGAGATTTTATACAAGGTATGCATGCCCCTAACCCAGTGGTCACTATAAGCATATGCTAGAGGTCCCGCGACCGAATAGTTCCTCCTTAGTTCAAATACCTACTAAGATCCCCCCTCCTAAGTCATAGCGGCCCCAATATTGTAATATGCCCAGGGCCTCCAATAGGTTTAAGGCGGCCTTGAAGCCATGGTATGTATGATATCGCAAATTTGAAAGCTTGCATCACGCTCTTTAGATTATTTTTTTTCCATATTTGCGTTCCTTGGGGACGCAATTGGTGCTTGGGTTTTAGTTCTAGAAGTCATCGCGACAACTCTTCAATACCTATAAAACTGAGAACTGTTTATCTCCATAAAATTCAGTGATACATTACCTCCGCCGTTTCCATAAACAAAACCCTCTCACAAATGCTAATATTCTTAAGGAATTCCTCTGACCTGATGACTTTGAACATTGTTGCTGTTGCTTGCCATTGAGGATTACGCCTGGCTGAAAGCCGAATGACATGGAACAGTTTGCTAGATTTTTTCTGAAGTTCGATAAAATTCTTCTTCTTAACGCAAGAGTTTGCATGCATTAGAAAATGAATGCACAGTATTTCATAGGTCTATGTAATTATGTGCTGCGTGTAATGAACATGAGTATTCAACACTATACCTTAATATTTGGTGCGTCATAATGTTTTAACTTTGTTACAAATGTGCTCGTATATACCTCATTAGGTTCATAGTCAATTATTGTTAAATATTGCTAGACCCATCTCGGTACCAAGTTAGGAAATGGGTCAAGTGTAGGTATTGACAGTGCTCGCAACAACATGCCTGTTAAATGTATTTGAAATTCCCGCCTTCTTATTGTAACTATACTTGCAACACTATCTTTTCATTCTGTTCGCACTCGTCTTGCTTACTGTGTCAAAGTCCTTTATAATTATAAGCCCAATTAATTACATTGGTTCGTTTTATTTAGAACACCAATCAACAGGTTATGGGCCCAGATAACTCTAATGCGTTATTTTCGCAAAAGTGAACAGTATTGCAGTAAAGTCGAAAAGTAAAATAAAAAATTCAAGTGTAGTAAGTGCCCACGCGTTCATAACCTCAGTAAAGTTACCGGTTCGCGAGTTCTTTCTATATTTCAGCTATTTCAGGTTAATTGCAATATGAATAACATAACTATGTCAATTCCCAAACTGACGGGACGGGAAAATTGGTCTACGTGGAGTTTTGCTGTAAAAGCTTACCTTCAGCACGAAGACTTGCATAATTGCATATCGTCAGAACCAAACCCCAATGATTCAAAAGCATTGAAGGATGACGTTAAAGCGAAGTCTAAATTAATATTACTGGTTGATCCAATCTTATATGTTCACATTCAACAAGCAGAAAATGCCAAACAAGTATGGGATAACCTCACCAAAGCATTTGAAGACAGTGGATTAACTAGAAAAGTTGGCCTATTAAAGGACTTAATTAACACAACATTAGAGACGAGTGAAAGTGTAGAATCATATGTCAATAAAATAATGTCTTCCGCTCACAAGTTGAGAAACATCAACTTTAATGTCGATGATGAGTGGCTGGGAACATTAATGTTGACCGGTTTGCCGGATTCTACAAGCCGATGATTATGGGAATAGAAAGCTCTGGTGTAAAAATTAGTTCTGACTTGATCAAGACAAAATTACTTCAAGAAGTAAAGTCAGTTGATTCAACAAATACTACAGTACTTTACACAAAGCATGATAACTCAAAATATTCCCAGCACATCCCAAAGAAAGGTCCGAGATGTTTTATTTGCAATAAATATGGACACATAAGCAAAAATTGCAAATCAAAGAAAGCAAAACAAGACAAAACAAAGATTCAGGTTATGTAGCTGTGTTCTCAGCTGCAACTAAGTATGATGATGGGTTCTACATAGATTCAGGTGCTTCAATGCATCTTACCATGAGGCAAGACTGGCTTTATGATGAAGTACCCCTCCGATCACAAGTATAAAAATAGCAAATAGCAAAATGCTTCCGGTGAAAAGTTGTGGCAAGATAGACTTGAATATAATTGGTCCAAATAGTATCAAACAAACTATCCAAATTACAAATGTTCTGTATGTACCTGAATTGACAACCAATTTATTGTCTGTCAGCCAAATTATAAAGAATGGATGCTCCATACAGTTTACAAAACAAGGCTGTAAAATATTCAACAAGATGAATACTGAAGTAGCAGCAGCAAATCTCATCAATAACATGTACCGGCTGAATACTGACATTACCACAGCATACAGTTGTAAAATGAATGAGACAGATTTCTTATTGTGGCACAAGAGGTTGGCACATTTAAATTTTCATGATTTAAATAAAATAAGTAATTGTACAGATGGAGTGAAATTAATTCAAAATAAAAATGAAATGGTTTGTGAGCTGTGTCAAAAAGGAAAACAATCCAGGTTGCCATTTCCTTCTGAAGGTTCCAGAGCGCAGAAACCTCTGGAGTTGATACATTCTGATGTCTGTGGACCCATGGAGGTGAAATCACTTGGAGGGGCCAGGTATTTTCTCACATTCATAGATGATTATACAAGGAAAGTATATGTATATTTTTTGCATAACAAATCAGAAGTATTTTCAAAATTCAAAGAATACAAAGCCTTAGTAGAGAATCAGCTTAATTTGAAAATTAAATGTTTACGTTCTGATAATGGTAGAGAGTATCTAAGTAATGATTTCTCCAATTACTTAAAGAAATCAGGCATAGTCCATCAGACTTCTAATTCATACACGCCTCAACAAAATGGATTAGCTGAGCGTATGAACAGAACACTTATGGAAAGGGCACGATGTATGCTAATTAACTCTGATTTACAGAAATGTTATTGGGCTGAAGCAGTATCCACAGCAGCTTACATCACCAACCGCTGCCCTACCCGTGCACTGTCATATGCTACACCTGAGGAAATGTGGTCAGGGAAGAAACCAGATGTAAGTCATCTAAAAATCTTTGGCTGTGAGGCTATGGTCAAAATACCAAAAGAGAAGCTTCAAAAATTGGATTCAAAGGCAAGTAAAATGATTTTTATTGGCTATAGTGATACTACTAAAGGCTATAAATTCTTAGATCCAAAGACAAAGAAAGTAATAATAAGCAGAGATGTTGTTTTTATGGAAAGTTTATTAAAACAAAACCATATAGTTGTGCCCCTGACTACAGATGAAAATGAGGTCAATAAAAATGAACAAACATTGCTTAGTCCAGAGTTACAAGAAAATTCATATGACAGTTCCAAATCAAATGTTTCTGTAAGCTCCAACAGTGATGATTCATTTCATTCAAATGATGACTCTCTGTATATTCCTGAAACTGAAATTAGCTTAGAACATGACAGCTATATTACAACTAGATCTAAAGTAAGGAAACAAGATAATAATACTTATCTCTGTAAAGGATTTTCAGAAATAGATGTGCCAGAGACATACAGTGAAGCCATATCATCACCAAATGGAGAGATGTGGAAACAATCTATAAAGGAGGAACTAAAAGCACATGAGGACAATGAAACATGGACCCTGGTGGAAAAGCCTCCTGGAATTAAGACAATTGGGTGCAGGTGGGTGTTCCGTATTAAAAACGATCCTTCCGGTATAATATACAAATCCAGGCTTTGTGCTAAAGGGTGTTCTCAGCATTATCAGATAGATTATACCGAAACATTTTCTCCCACTGTGAGATATGACTCAGTAAGAATATTGCTCTCAGAAGCATGTCAATATGATTTAAAAATTATACAGTTTGATGTAAAAACAGCATTTCTCTATGGAGATATTAAAGAAAATATTTATATGAATCCTCCTGAAGGAATAGAATATCCACCAAACTTTGTATGTAAATTGAACAGATCTTTATATGGTTTAAAACAAGCCCCAAGATGTTGGAATAACAAATTCAAATCTGTATTACATAAATTTGGTTTTGTTAATAGTCACTCAGATCAATGTGTGTTTACTGGTTGTATAAACAAAATAAAAATATATCTGTTATTGTATGTGGACGATGGGTTGATAATATCTAAAGATGATGATGCTATAAACAAAGTTATAAATGATCTTAAGCAATATTTTGATATAAAAACCATGGAGCCTACAAATTATGTGGGATTACAGATAGAACGGTCAAATGGGAAAATATTTATTCATCAGAAACAATATATTGAAAAATTACTACAAAAATTTAATATGATTAATGCAAATGGAAATAATATTCCAATAGATCCACACACTAAACTGGAGAAGAAAAATATAGTACCTGAAGAAAAGATACCATACAGAGAAGCAGTAGGATCACTCATGCATCTTGCTATAGTGAGTAGACCAGATATTATGTTTGGAGTAAGTTTAGTAAGTCGATATCTAGACTGTTATGATAGTACTCACTGGGCTGTTGTGAAAAGAATATTAAAGTACTTAAAAGAAACCAAAGAGATGGGCATACTATATTTGAAAGTGAAGAACAATATAGTAGAGGGCTATAGTGACTCTGACTATGCAGCTGACAGTGACACAAGAAGATCTACAACTGGGTATGTTTTTACTAAGAACGCTGCAGCTATAACATGGGCAACTCAGCGACAGCAAAGCATAGCCCTGTCTACAACAGAAGCAGAATTTATGGCAGCATGTTCAGCTACAAAAGAGGCATTGTGGATCAAAAGACTACTACTAGATATTGGTGCATATAATCAGGATTCTATCAGTTTAAATGTGGACAATCAAAGTGCAATATCAGTGATTAAAAATATGGACTTCCATAAAAGATGTAAGCACATTGATGTTAAATATAAGTTTATTCAAGAAAAGTGTCAAGAAAATGAAATATATGTAAAGTACCTATGTACTACAGAACAGTGTGCTGACATGTTCACAAAACCTCTTGCTCGTGTGAGATTTCAATATCTTAGAGATAAAATTGGTATAACCTTAAATAAATAGTTCTGTTTATCAATATAATTAAAGAACATATCAGCATACTATATATTATATATATCCTTATGACTTGTCATAATTTATATTTTTCTAAATTTGTATGTGTAGTGAGAAGGCCTTAATTTGGTGGGTGTGTTAAATGTATTTGAAATTCCCGCCTTCTTATTGTAACTATACTTGCAACACTATCTTTTCATTCTGTTCGCACTCGTCTTGCTTACTGTGTCAAAGTCCTTTATAATTATAAGCCCAATTAATTACATTGGTTCGTTTTTTAGAACCCAATCAACAATGCGTTAGGTTAAAGGTTATGTAAAGGTTAAGTAAGTTCAGAAATGTTCAACTCCAGTATGTTAGTGCCGGTTAGTCAATGCCTTAAGCTGAGATTACGTTTCATATCAGTAGTTTTAGCATATACTTAACTTTACCCACACATTTGACGAACCCTGTCCGCAGGCGAGAACTCTATAACAGCTGTTTCATATTTTAAAAAAAGGGTATACCAATTTCAAATAAACAATTTATTAAATTAAGCGAACAATTCTGTTATAAAATTTACAAGTTACAATAAGCATAATGAACGCGCTGCAGCGCCAGCGCCGCCGGCGTCTTGCCTTAGAACAACGTTATTGTACTGTGATTGTAGTTTATAAATAATTTTGTTAATAAAAAAATGCTGACAATATTTAAGGTGTTTTATTCAATTATGAATCAAGCCTCACCATGAATCCTCGTACATGCCCTTTCAACATTTTAAGAAGCCGCTTAAAATACTAGTAGGTATATGGAGTAGATATACCGATAAATACTAACACATGACGGTTATTGTAGCTGTGTTAAATATGCAACCTTTTTTATGACAGTCCTTGTCATATGTAAAAAGAATATATTATTAATTGATTGTGTTTTGTTCTCTTCTCTTTCACTATTGTATATGGCTAACGTGTTTTCTACTTTTAATATATTATTTTATTTTACCAAAAGTTGTTTCGCTCATAAGTCGAGTATTCTTATCTCCACATATTTTCTATGGTCCTTCGAGCCTTCGGAAGAAATAATAATATTTTTACGGAATGGCGCACACTGGAGAGAATTTCGACGACGCTAGGAGCGATGTTTCTCAGGTAAAGCAAATATTTATAGAGAAAAGGAGATGTATCAAAGGCCAAATTACGCTGGTGGAGAAAGAGCTTGGGGTCATCACCAATGTAAGATCTTCCGCCGCCCTAGATATTGCTGACAAAAGGCTACGTTCCCTTTTCTCAGAACTAGAGGATGTGAACATGAACTTGGAATCATTAGATTTGACTGAGAGCGCTGAGGGCATGTTAGTGGAATCTATGTGCTACAGGCTTCGTATTCAAATACGTGAGCAGAGTACAGTCTTAAGGCTTTCTTCAGCTTCAGGAGCGAGTGATTCAACTTTCAACAAGCGCTGCCACGCATTAGATTTGTCATGTCGTGAAGAAGTAGCTAATGTCAAGACTATACAACAACGTGATGACTTATTACATTTTGATTCGCAGTCATGTAATGCGACTATGGTATGTGACCCCCCTGTAATTGTATCCAAAAATATTTTACCATCTCTTATTCATGTGCCTTTAGCCGACCCTGATTTCAACGTCTCAAAGGAGAGCGATATGATACTTGGTGTTTCGTGCTTTGCAAAATGTATTAGGGAGGGTAAATTAGAAATAGGTTCTAATATGCCTACATTTATAAATACTGCATTCGGTTGGATATCATGTGATGAATTGTCTCTAGAAGACCAACATGTTACATGCTTAAATAGTCCATGTTATTTGTCTGTCCTTTATAATGTAAATAGATTTAAGTTCTTAAGACAAAACAAATTTCTAATTACTAAATTTGTTTTGTTTTGTAATTTTAAGATTCATATGTTTAATAAATTAATGTTAATAATATTTAGTTACATAATATTGTGAAATGTTTCACATATTATTTCTTTATAGGTTTTAAGTATTTTTTATGGTTTCATTATTTTATTTTTTCTTAACTATTGAAATAATGTAATTTCAATGCGGCGGCAGGAACATATATTATCATATTATCTACAATCAGAAGAACACCTCAATATGTCCAACATCTCCTAAATTCTGGTCCTTTTATGGGTACTCTATGATATTGTGGAAAATAAAACAGGCAGTTAACATTCAAGTTTATTGATAATAGATGGTGGCTATAACACTGAGCTGGTCGGGGACCACCCGCGCACTCCGGGATGCTTACAAACAAAACTTATCTAGACAAGAAATAAATACTCGCAAATCTAACATGTTCACCTTTAACGTGCTTACACATAGTTATTTACAGAAGGCCCGCGCCGCCGGGGACGCGGCCACTGCGCTCCTATTTACAGCTAATATCTATACATAATATTCATTTGGTTACATTTACGCTTTACACTTTTCTAAACAAAATATTAAATTTTACATCGGGTCAAAATATTTAATGTATGCCAATACTATGCCTTATACAGACTGCTTGCAGAGGAATGGCTCTTCTTCACATGATCTTTGGTAATCATTACACAGTGAGATGGAAAAAGATATTACATCTAACATCATGGCGGGAAAGCATTAGGTTTTGCACAGAATATCAAAGAAGAGAAGATGGAACAGTAGTTGTTCCAGAGTAATTTTATGACATCAGTTTCATATATTTAAACAATCAAAACATTATCTTGCATCTCTTCTTGTTGCCTCGCTAATTCAACCCCATGGTGATGGAATTTTAACTTCAAAATGAGCCGTTCCTCATAGATCCGAAGATCCTTAAAGGACACAACCTCAATTATTAAAGCTGGCACACCAGCAGCCTCTCCCCACGCCGCACTGACAAACAACCAAACAGAAGAGCCGGCTCTACCCGCTCCTAATCAAACTGAATCTGATATATTCTTTCCAGGTGATTTGTATATCCAATGACAAATTTCATTCACTACTTCATCCATCCTTTAGATAATCACCAGACGTTCGTCTATACATTAATTCTACGCTCACAACTATTGCTTAATACAAAGAAAAACTAATCACGTCGAGTGAGGACGCGGCCCGCACTCGACAACTTTGGTTTGCAGACACCGAGCTTAAGGCGGCGTGTCCCCCCCCCCCCTGACACTCAAGGGGGGAGGGAGGAGATACCCGCCCCGCTCGCACAACCCACTTAACTATAACGACGGAATGAACTAAATACAGATCTGTCGCGCAACACTAGTATCACATCACGCGGCCGCCGCCGGCGGGAACCTCGCTCGCCGCTTCAGGCCCAAATCTGAAACAAACGTAACAATTTAGAATATAATACAAATAAGGCCTTAGCTTTAGAATATAAATCAACAGGCCAATCCACTGATGCGCTTTTTTTTCAAAGCATCAAAATTCATATTTTTAGTTTAGTATTTTTAATGGTTTTTTATTATATTTTTGTATATTTTTTTGACGTTCATAAGTGCTTTTTGTAAGCCTAATTTGAACAAAGAATTTTGAATTTTAATTTGAATTAAGGAAGATTCATTTTAATAGAAGTACTTGTATAATAATATGTTTTTTATATTTGGGCGACCAGGTACAAAATTTAAATTAACATTTATTTATTATAGGTTTTAAAAAAAACATTTATATTATAAAAATGGGTGGACGTAAATTACTAGACATCGTTTCGGGAAGCTTGTAATAAGATAAATATAGTTATCAAACTTCGGTTCATGAAGCTCGCAGCAATCTGGAGATAACACTGCGTTTTGTGGTATTGACGAAAATACGATCCCTAGAGTATGAACGGGTGTGTGGTTCCAGTCCTGGCAGCTGGCGGTCCCCGGTGGTACGTACCCGCAGCGTGGCGTCCCAGGAGGCGGTGGCGAGCGCGGTCCCGTCCCGCGCGAGCTGCACGCGGGACACGCGGTGCTCGTGGCCAGCTGGCGCGGTCCCCCGGTGGGTACGTACCCGCAGCGTGGCGTCCCAGGAGGCGGTGGCGAGCGCGGTCCCGTCCCGCGCGAGCTGCACGCGGGACACGCGGTGCTCGTGGCCGCACAGCACGCACACGCGGGTCCCCCGGAGGGCGTCCCACGCGCACGCCGTGTAGTCGCTGTACCCCGCGAACAGCAGCCGCCCGCTCACCGACCACTCCACGCTGTTCACGCCGAATATTATGCTCTCCTTCGTGTAGCACGCCACCTGCGCACCACCTCACCATATTACAACAGAGCTTCGCTGCCTCATTGGTGTGGAATGTTTACATGTGTGTTAATATATAGTAGACACGATAACAGGTAGTTTACAGATTACGCCGGCCGAGAAGTGTATAGAGAGGGGCGTGGAGAAAAATGGGTACATTTTGTGTCTTCACAGAAGTGTAGTCTACCCTGGAACGATACAAAAAGTAAGATCCTTACAAGTCTCCATACTTTTGGAGTACAGAGACACAAACTTTTTAGGAGGTTGGTCTTAGCTCTCCAAAACTGAAGTACATAATGTCGAATTGAGGAGGCTAATATTGTAAGTATATAGAAAACGTCAGTTATCAAATTTTTATCGATGACGACATTTTATTTATGGAGTGGAGTGAATAAATAGTTGTATACTACTTATTTGTTATTTGTAGATTATCAATAATGAAAATTTTCATCTCATGCCAAATATATATATATATTATTAAATATCGGTTTTGTCTTCAAATTGGTCCACCATTACTCATATGGCAAGATCAAGTAATCTATTGTATTTATACGTCAGCAGTTCAGCATAGACGGTCTTTAAGTAGATAGGTATATTTTAAATATAAAAACATCATTTATTTTATCCATAACTTAAAATAGACGAGTTATTAAGGTTATACATTTAAAAAAACTGTTAATTCAAAGTTTCCCTAAACTGATGATAACTTTGAATTTGTTTGTGAGAATTTTTTGTTAAATTTCGTTGATTTTTCGTAAATGATTTATGTTAGAAGAATTTATAAGGGCACAATCAAGCTAATAAAATACAGGTGTAATCAATATGAGATTGGAATATCAATAATACTGTTAAAAATGTGCAAAGTTACCTAGATTGAGTTTGCAACGTAAGCTACTTCCCAACTTTTGAACTGGATTATTATAAATAAATATTTCCGAATTACGATAAAGTATGAGTGTATCCGTGTGCTGTGTGTGTGTGTGCGAGTGGGCGGGTGTGTGTGTGTTGGGCGGCGTGTACCTCTCTGTCGGCGCGCAGGTCGAAGAGGCGGCAGGTGGAGTCGTCGGAGGCGGAGGCGAGCGAGTCGCCGGAGGGGTGGAAGCGCACGGCGTTGACGTCGGAGCGGTGCGTGTCGAACGCGTGCACGGCGTGTCCGGCGCGCACGTCCCACACCAGCACGGCGCGGTCGCAGCCGCCCGACGCGAACGTGGCGCCCGCGCCCACCGCCCCGCCGCACAGGTCCGCGCACATCACGTCCGCCGCGTGCGCCTACTCACCACAACACTTACCTTACCTATCATCGCCCCACTACCCACCTTGCACTCACCACACACACCATTAGAGACGGAGGCTAACGTTTTCAGCTGACAATGGTTTCAACCAAGTATTTGAAGGCACGGTAGTGTCCCCGCAAAGACGGGCCAAGCGCATAGGCTCTTTTCTCGAAGTGTTCGGTCATTTCTTTGAACACTCGAATTGATTTCCGATGTACCAGATAGTTCATATTCTCCGGATACGATGATTCATCAATAAACTTATCAAACATACAAAGTCTTAATTAATTAGCTCTAATACTTTTGATTTTACTGACTGTCATCAAAATGTTTGGCTACTTCCTGATGTACTAGAAAGCTAAATATAGTATGTCACCTAGTTTAGTTATACAACCAACAAAAAAATTCATACTTATAATTTTGCCCCCCAACCACTAAAATGAGGGGAGGGGAAATTTATACCAGATTTTCACCAATTTTATGAAATAGAACATGAAAGTTTACACGGAACTGAAGACAACAACTACAAAACCTATTAGTGCCTAAGTAAGTACACTTACAAAAAGGTAGCAACTTACAAAAAGAACTGAAATCCCACTAATGACATTTCATATAAAATGTTGCTTGACTGTTTCTTTACTTACTTCAGATCAAAAACTATTCGCATCACCGCATATTTATAGATATATGTAGAATTTGTTGAAGTATGGGTCAGTAAAGTTAGGCCGAGTAGACTCAGATGCTTGGCTCTACATTTGTGATGGGATATCTTTTTCACAGGGAAAACCTTATGTGGTCGTCTTGGCAATATTTACATGAAATTTTTAGTGGTATGGAAATTGTGAAAAATCCCAACATTATCATGGAGAAAGCGTCAAAAACTAGCGGTGGAGTGTGCAGTAGCTAGACATAATATTCCTTCATACCCACTCCTCCCCTTGAGCGAAAAATGTTAGGAACATGTGTCCGACAATTGTTTTTCTGCTTAAGAGGCCGTTCACATTTCAGCGCAGCACGATTTAGGTATTTTAACACTAAATGACAGCTCAAGTTACGCGAGCGATCTTTTCAAACATATCTTCCCGCTCACACCATGGCGTTCCGTATATAGTGCGACTAACTAAAAATGATTCTATTTTATTTAATTCAAGTGGAAATATGCTGGGAGAAAATAATGTCATAATTAATAATATTATGATGTTTATTTAAATGTCAGCTCCGTGGTTAGATTTATAGATAGTTTATGAACGTGCAATTAAAGAAGTTTACAATTTACCTACGACATGCGGGTAGCTATCATGTTGAAATCTAACATTTTCGTGTTTTTTTGTGAACGGCCCCTTAACAGTCAATGCAATCTTGGGATTCAAGTCCGACCGTACCCTACTCCCTTTAGTATAAATGGTACTTGTGTAGAGTGTGTTTACCTGAAAGCTCTGCAGCAGCTGTCCGGACTCGACGTCCCAGAGCGCGCAGGTGCCGTCCCCGCTGCCGGTGAGGATCTGGCGGTCGGTGTTGGGGAACAGGCAGCACGACATGTACGACGTGTGCGTGGCCACGGTGCGCTTGCGGGCCAGCGGCTCCTCGTCCGCCTCCCCCGCCGCCCCGCTCCCCGCCGCCCCCGCTCCCCCCGCTCCCCGCCCGCCCCGCGCCGCCCAGCGGGAACACCGTCACCTTGTTGTCGAGCCCGCCGGCCGCCACCAGCGTGCCCGACGGCGCGTACGCGCACGCCATCACCCACGTGCTCGGCGTCGCGATCGTCAGCTCCTTGGTCGCCGTGAACGCGTCCCACACTATCACCTTGCCGTCCTGCCAGACACAGGGCATACATACTTGTTTTACCATTTGATCACACTAAACATACACTTTGACAGCAACTGTTTTGATAAAAATACTTAAGTATCCTTTTAAAATAGTACGAGAGTGTCAGTGGCTCAATGGTGTGGACTGTCGCCTTCCTACCGGGAGGGCTGTGGTTCAAATCCCGACACGTACCAATGTGTTTTCGAATTTTAAAAAATATATGTACGTTATCCGACGCTCTTACGGTGAAGGAAAACATCGTGAGGAAACCTTCATGCACACCTGCGAAGAGATTCGAAGGTTGTGTGTGAAGTCGTCCAATCCGCACTGGGCCCGCGTGGACGACTAAGGTCTAATCACCCTATACTCAGCAGGCAGGCTCGTGCCCCTCGGTGGGGACGTATAATGAGCTGATGATGATGACTCATATGATGGACCCATAGTTGCTTGACATTGCCATCCTCATTCAAAGGCACTGGGCACTAGTTGTTACGCTATTTAACATCGGTATACCGACACATAAGTCATGAAACCCAAACAATTGACAATAGTAAAAGTTGATGGTAAGCTATAATGTAGGTAATGGTGTACCTGTGAGGAGGAGACGTGTCGCTTGTCGGGCGACCAGTCCGAGCACAGCACCTTGGCCTGGTGGCCCTTCAGCACGCGCCGCAACTTCAGGTTGGGGAAGTTGATAGGCTCCAGTCGCTCCGCCACACACGATACTGCAATTTTGTGTATAAAAATATGAGTCAAAAGGTGGAAATCAAGACCATTATACAGCAATAGAATGCATATTGCATACAGTTCACAGAAGTATTATGTGGATTTAGACACTACACTAAATAATAACAATAAAATATAATTAAAGTTTTTATTCACTCCACAATCTTACAAACATAAAGGTACATACACTGAAAAATACAGTTTGATTGTAGAAGTCTGGTGTCTGAACTGGGCTGAGGGCCTGTAAAACAGACACCAAGCCCAAACTATTAGAGATCTAATTTTGTACAACAATATTTGACAATCAGAGTAAACTCTGTCTTCATGTGGTGAATGTGGTGAGTAGGTAGTGTGTGTTTGTACTGTGTGAGTGTGTGTACAACAGTATCAACTTCAATAGAGAGTACATTTCAGTCCTTAGTTTTGCTGATAATATTGTCATTGTGACTCTCTGGAGGAGCTTGTACAAATATTGTACAGTTTTAATTAATAAAGTCATGGCGATAACTTATGTTAACAAACATAGAAAGTTGAAATAGCTGAGGTGCTGTCAGGAAAGAAAACTGCAATTCTGCAAGTCTAGAGAAAAATGGGGGAAATATATCCAGCTCACTGATATCATAATGCAAATAAAAAATATTTTATAGTTTGTATTTGCCTGCCTTTTTTGAAACAAATATATTTAAGGATTCTACAAGGATAAGGATTATTTCTTTAAATGATAGAATGTTAATGGCTTTCAACCAAATCCAAAAACCTTTATCCAACAATTAGAAGTTAATACATGAGGCTGAAACTGGTAAAAAAATAAAGCAGAAAAAAATGTGCCAGACACAAAAAATCTTTGTCCCATCTGACAATTCATTCATAACTTTTAGCTGCAATATGAGTCATATTTTTTTAACATATTCTATTGATAATGGTCTTTTTATGTTTTTGCCCATGGTCTTACCACATAGTTCTACTACTTGATCTATGGTCTTGTATGGTATTTGCCAGTGGTTTGATCAATTTAACCACTGGAAAATATTATTTACTTTAATCCTATTGATATGCCAATGCACAACTTCTTGTTAAATTAAATTAACATAATAATTACATTTCAAAACTTTAACCTCTTGGTTCTGTACTTTTGCCTTGTTAAATCTGATTAAAAAAGTTGATTCTTTTAGAAATTAGAACGTCTTGGTTATGTATGAATGAAAAAATAGTGTTTTCATCCCTGGTCCTCATGTTTTTCTGCTATAATTTTTCTGCCAGTTTCAGACTCATGTTAATATTATTATTATGCACTATTAAAAGTATTATTTTAGATTCATCCTACAGGATCTAATATTGATTATTTGCTGGTTTAAAATTTAATTCTTGAATACTTATATAAACATTTGAATACAAGGTAAAAGTCATAAAATTTGCATTGTATAATTATGCAGTGATGTAAGCATTGTACAAAACAGAAAATAACACACACCTATATGAGTGGATTTAAGTCATTAAGATACATTTTTCCAAGTATTTAAATACATATCGGTGGCTCAATGGTGTGGACTGTTGCCTTTCGATCAGGTGTGTGCAGGTTAAAATCCCTCTACATTCCAATGTGTTTTTCTCATGTTCAAATGAATTTTCAAAAATTAAATGTACAATTATTCGACAATCTTAAGGTAAAGGAAAACGTGCTATGTACAACCACTCATTTAATGACTTATACAAAAAATATATATATATAAATATATAAACTGGATCTGTAAGACAAACATAAACAAGTTTTTTAAGATTGTTAATATGAACCAGTGTGAAATGAAGGAATAATAATCATACCAATACTCCTCTGATTCATTGGGAGAAGAAAAGTGATATAATATCTATTGTGCATAAGAATATAGGCACTAGAGAAAATGTAATTATAAAGTTTGTCCTTTGGTGAAAATTCTGTGTAGAATATGCTTGAAAAGCAGCCAGGTACTTACAAGTGACATCGTTAAGTTTTTGGCGTTCCTCTTCTAGCTTTTGCTTGAGTGCTTCCGCCTCACGCAAGAGCGACTCGAGGGTCTCCTCGGGAGTCGGTGCCACCGCTGTGTCGGCTGCCATTGCAACCTCCCGCACAACCAACCTCCACAACACACCCAATTTCCTTTACCACCGCATTCTATACGACCCCCTCAGCACCTCGACTCATTTAGCACCTCAAGTGACTATCGCCACCTGAAAACCGTTCCCACTATGATTGTTAAGGCAACGATGCATGAAACAATACAAAACTAGTTTTTATTAATAAGAAAAGTAGAGACATTGAAAATCGTAATAGAATCGATAACACTCGAGTTTCAGCACTTCAGCGTCAATCAAAAACCACAGATAACTAAATGTGATTAGGGATGTACCTTTGAAACGAATGAGTAAATACAAGTACATACTCGATACTTTTATCTGATAGTTTTAGTATCGATACGTTTTATTTAAGTCTCTCTCTTCAACCTATTGCAGTCCACTGCTGGACATAGGTCTCCTCAATTTTGCGCCAGGCATCCCGGTCCTCCGCCTTTCTCATCCAGCTTCCACCAGCGACCTTTCGCAAGTCGTCGGTCCATCGGGCCGGAGGGCGTCCTACGCTACGCTTGCCAAGACGCGGTCTCCACTCCAGAACTCGTCTGCTCCAACGGCCATCTTCTGCGACATACGTGACCAGCCCATTGCCACTTCAACTTGCTGATCCGGCGGGCTACGTCGGTAACTTTAGTTCTCTTACGAATTAAATTATTTCTAATCTTATCCCTAAGAGAGACTCCAAGCATAGCTCGCTCCATTGCGCGTTGAGTGACTTTGAACTTGTGAACCAATCCCGCAGTCAGTGTCCATGTCTCAGCTGCGTATGTTAGTACGGGTAGGACGCATTGCTCAAAAACTTTCGTCTTTAATCATTGCGGAATAGTTGACGTTAGGACATGACGTAGCTTACCGAATGCCGCCCAGCCCAACTGAATCTTCTACTAGCCTCCCTCTCGAAGTTATGCCGGCCAAGTTGGATGGTTTGGCCCAGGTAGATATACTCCTGCACAACCTCGAGGACGCCATCGACGCATATCGGTTGTGGCATGACACGACTGTTGAACATGACTTTCGTCTTGCATCTCCGCAAGCTCTTCCGATGACTCTGCCACGATGACGATATCGTCAGCAAAACGAAGATGAGAAATAATAAATAAATAAATATCCACTGACATTCACACAGCGCCATCTAGCCCCAAGTTAAGCGTGAAGCCTGTATTATGGGTACTAAACTACGGATAAATATACTTAAATACATTTTTTTTTCGTAAATACATACATGTTATACATAGAAAACACCCAGACCATTACAAACAGACATGTTCATGCACAAATGTTTGTACTGCCGGGGATCGAACCCGGAACCCTTGGTGTTGCAGCCGACCTCTCAACCGCAACACCAAATGGGTCGTCAAAAAAAAAAATAAAATAATAATAATAATGAAATATACTCTCCATTGACGTTGACGCCTCGTTCAGACCAGTTCAGGGTCTTGAAGACATCCTCCAATGCGTTTATGAACAGTTTCGGGGATATAACATCCCCCTGTCTCACACCACGACGCAATTGAATAGGTCTTGTCCGCCGCCGTTTTATTTAAGTATCAAGTAGGTATCGGTTAAAAGTACTCATATCTTAGTACTTTACTAACTACTAATTTAGTTTAAAACCTTCGTTTCAAGTTCTTTCCTAGATGTTTCCTTCAAGCGTGTCGGAAGGATATACATTAATAATTATTAAAATATATATAAGACAATTTCAACCTGTGCATCTGAAAATGAATCAACGAATGAAAATTTTGATTTCGGTCACAACACAAACAATTCATAGTTGCCAAGAAGTGAATTCGCTCTTAGAAAGCCAATGAAGTTCAATTTATTGAGCTAAGCCTGCACCTTCCTAGCGATTGGAGAATGGATGTTTTTTATAACTATTCGATATTCGTATCGAAT
>PQWD01006802.1:30819-68782 GCA_019425675.1 Leucinodes orbonalis | reverse complement strand
TTGTGGTTTACGATCGACTCTTCCATGGCTGTGCAGTGTGAGGAGGCCTGTGCCCTGCAGTGGGAATATAGGCTGATGATGGCTATGAATGATATTGAGTGAACGTTAATTAATAAAGTGGGTAGTTGTTACTTTCCGTCAACATTGCCGTTAGCCGAGACGAAGATTTTACAACTTTAGTGCCTCATCCGAAAGAGAAAAGCATTTTCAACACTTTACACAATACAGTTTTTTCCATACCTAAGATGTTAAAATAAGACAAGTGCTAATAATGCTTAAAAAATTATATTCTGATTTTGTGAATTATTTTAAGTTAATTATTTAAAAAAAAATAAATTGATATACTTTCCAATTTGAAGGCTTAATTTATTGGAAGTTATATTATAATGGTTTGATTGGGTCCCATTAATAGGCTTTATGAATTCATGTTGAGTATTTTAAATGCATTCTACACAATGACCTCGTGAATCTGAACTGCGTGCAGTTCTGTTTTGTATTTGTAATTTTAAAAAAGTCCGACGAGGATGGGATTCGACCCGCGTGCAGAGCACATTGGATTAGCATCCAACGCCTTAACCTCTCGGCACCTCGTCGCATGCATTTTATAACAAATATTATATGTTCATTTATACATTGATACTGATGTACATAATGACGTTCTTAAATAAGCATTGCATATGATGTTGACTTTCCTTGCTCATCCATAAGTTGATTCCATCCACAATAAACGAAGTATAAACCTAAGGTTATATCTCGCTAATCTTATCGTCAGAATCTATATCTTATTGCGATCCTGGGTCACTTCTAGCGAGGGCCTTCGTCACGATTCTGTAGAGATATGTTTCTACCTATAACTTTTTTCTTTCACCAAAGCTTGCCTGGAAGAAATTGCTACTTAGCAATAAGGCGCCTACATTGTACTCGATTTTTTGTTGTGTCTTGTTGTGTTGTATGCATTTTTATATGAATAATATTTCTAGCTTATAGCACTATACACCCTATACGGGTAGGCTCGTGCCCCTCGGTGGGGATGTTAAATGCGCACGAAGATTCTTTCTTTCGCCTTCGCACCTTTTCTTGTCTGCAAACCAGTATAGGCAGGAGACATTGATTTTCTAATGTGTCTTGCATTCTGGCGCTTAAACGATAATGATGGAATTCCTTGGAAGCTAATATTTTTGAACAGCCGAAGCCAAACTCAAATCGTCATGAGTGTGCTATGTTCAAGATTATTGGATTGTTGTATCACATATTTATGGTTATGTGCATCATCATCATCAGCTATTAACGTCCCACCGAGGGGCACGAGCCTACCCGTATAGGGTGATTAGGCCTTAGTCGTCCACGCGGGCCCAGTGCGGATTGGACGACTTCACGCACAACCTTCGAATCTCTTCGCAGGCGTGCATGAAGGTTTCCTCACGATGTTTTCCTTCACCGTAAGAGCGTCGGATAACGTACATATATTTTGGAAAATTCGAAAACACATTGGTACGTGTCGGGATTTGAACCACAGCCTTCCCGGTAGGAAGGCGATAGTCCACACTATTGAGCCACCGACGCTCTTCATTGGTTATGAGCATAAAATATTATTAAATTACTGAAGTAATGAACTTCTGAAATAACTGAATTGAAGACAATGAACCCTAATCTCAAATATTTGTTCTGTAAATTATCCAAACATTGTATTGACGTAAACTGTCACATAATTAATTAATTGCAATTTGATTACTAATAAACTGTGTGTTTTCTATACATTTTGTTTGTATATACCTTCTTATCACCAGTAACATCTGTTCAAATAATATTTTGAACTAATTTACGAAAGAACCTCCTAATTTCGTCAAATTCAATACTGGTAGTATATTTCGATTATGAATAGATGGATTTATCAGAAATAAGTCGAGGTTCAATTCTGAGTATTTGTATGTTCGGATTGCTAAAAGTTTGGTGTTGTTAAATAAAGTGAATTCTTCGAATACCTTTCATATGTAAAGATATTCGAGGAATTTTTGCTTGATGTTTCTTAATTTAATATTAATAAATGAGAGGAATTATTTATAACCCATATTTCTGGACCAATGTCAATAGATCCATGATAAAAATTAACCGAGTCTTGTCCAACAGTGGAATTGGCTGGAAAATGTTTGCAGAATATAGTTCCAAAAGGTATCGCTACATATCACTCTTAATTTAGAACGCAATGGTATTTTGTTTGTAACGAAAGATAATATGTATGCAATGATGTAAAAGGTATAGATTCGTGATAGGCTTACGAAACAACCCAAAAATTTGCCGAATGCAGTGACAGCACACATACACATATTTCGAATGAGTGTACATTAACCTAAACAAAAGCCTACAATTGTATTCTCTTTGGCTGTTCGTTTTAGAGGCATGGGTGGCGTATCTACCTTTATTTATACAGAATATCATTGATATGTATGTCAATCCGCTGTTTAGTAGGTACCTATACTACAAGCTTCACGCTTAACTTGGTACTAGATGGCGCTGTGTGAATGTCAGTGGATTTCTTATGTCACCTGATGGTGAGCAACAAGACAGTATTGATGGAAGCCAACATCTGCATAGTTATTATTCTTCATGAATGCCGCACTGCGCCCGACATCCGAGACATCAGATGTTAGGTCTTATACCCGGTGATTTTGAGCTACAGTACACTCATCGCGAAACACAGAAGTGCAAAACACTTCTATTTGACGGAGGATCTGGCACTGCGGTGGTACCAAGTCGTGTCAGTACGAGTTTACCCACTAGTAAAAATATTGATAGTTATATATTTTTTTTATTCATAATTTATACTTATATTGTGACAAATGATGAATGTGAGTGCAACTTTGACATATTTTATAATTTGTAACTTAACATAACATTAATGTGACAGTATAGACATATATAAGCAATCAATAATCTGTTACATCTACTTTGAATCGTCAATTGTTATTATATATTTTTTTATGATCTACCACCGGTTCGGAATGTAAAGCCGTACCCGGCTACAATCTTAGTATGCTAGTCGCTAACACCCACCAAACCTCATTGTGCCCGCGTGGTAGGTTTTTACTCAATCTCCCTATAATTGTACTTTGCGGCAAAGCCTGTGCCCTGCAGTGGGCCGTTATAGGCTAATGATGATATAAGTATATTTATTATTTTGACAATCCATTTGGTGTAATGGTCGAGACGTCGGCTACTACGCCAAGGGTTCCGGGTTCGAATCCTGGCAGTACAAACATTGGTGTTGATGAACATGTCTGTTTGTATTGCTCTGGGTGTTTTCTGTATAATATGTATGTATTTACAGAAAATATATATAAGTATGTGTATCAGTTGTTTAGTACCCGTAGATGGTGCTGTGTGAATGTCAGTGGATATTTATTTATATATACAAAAAAATATATAAGTATGTTTTCCGTTGTTCAGTACCCATACAGGCTTCACGCTTAACTTGGGGCTAGATGACCCTGTGTGCATGTCAGTGGATATTTATTTATATAATCATCTTGTCTGTCAGTTCTTCTGAGCATGGTGTCGTGTACGCTGCCCGTGCCGGCGGGTATCTTCGTGCCGGCGTTCAAGATGGGCGCGGCGCTGGGGGCTGGCCGGGGCTGATGCACTACTTCTGTCCGCTCGGCGTCGCTATGGTGGACGGGTGCAGAAGATACTGCCAGGTTAGCTTTACTACCTTATGAACGACAGAGACGCATGAAAAGTCACAATTCGAAAGCCTACCAGCGTTAAAGTGTCGCAAACAATAGATTTTCCATTGTATCTGGAATATTGGCGGTGAACGATGATATGATGGCGGTTCACGCTTGAAAATGTCACAATTTGAAAGTCAGACACGCCTTAAAGTGTGTGAGATCGCTGTATGATCCGGAGACCATGGCTTCCAATCCAAAGTGTGCAAGCGTGCACAGAGATTATGAGGGTATGCAATCCAAAGTGTGCAAGCGTGCACAAAGATTATGAGGATATGCAAAGTGAGGGACATTATCGCAAAAACAATAAATTATTTACATGTTTGTCAAATTGAGTGCTGTTGATGACTGCAGATCGCCTATAGTTTCAAATTTGTTGGGGAATCATTTAATATGTTGACGATTTTCCGGAAAATCGTGTATGTATAAAAAGCGGTAGAGCATACCGCTTATTTCCATATATGGAGTGCACGCCACTGGGTAGACCGCATATTGATTGTCTCTTTGTTTATTTTACTTATTTGGCCTGGATCACGCTCAACGCTCAGACTATTTGACCAAAGAGAAACCCTCTTGTGTTTTGATATATTATATAGTATTGTATATGTGTAAGGAGCGTCGGCTGCTCAATGGTGTGGACTGTTGCCTTTCAATGGGAAGGGCGCAGGATCAAATTCTGCCACATTACAATGTGTTTTCGAATTTTCGAAATTATATGTACGTTTATCCGACGCTGTAAGGTGAAGGAAATCGTAAGAAATGCGCACGCCTGCGAAGAGATTCAAAAGGTTGTGCGTAAATTTAGCCAACCCGTGCTATGCACCGCCATCTAGCCCTTAACTAACAGTAGCCTGTAATATGGATACTAAACAACGGATAAACGTACTTGTATATTTTTTTGTTAATACATACATATTATACATAGAAAACACCAGACGAATACAAATAATAATCCACAATAATATTTTACTTGTTGTACTGGCGGGATCGTCAAACGAACGCGCTAGTGTATACGCCATCCAGCTACAAGTAATGATTATATATCGTATGTCATCAGGGGGCTACGCGTGGTGGGAGCGGCTGCCTTACTGGTGGCGTGACGCACACCGTGTCAACGATTGTCATCGTCAGCGAAATGACGGTCAGGTAATGATGGAGTCAGTTATTTTTTTGATTACCGATTCTTACATTGAGGCCCGTATTCTAGAACGAGACTCAACGTTGATCTTTGCTTTAACTGAGTTATAATGGTAAAAATACTTTTTTTTTTGTAAATACATACATAAGCAAGTTGAAGTGGCAGTGAGCAGGGCACATAGTGCGTAGAACCGATGGCCGATGGGGCGGAAAGGTTCTCGAGTGGCGTCCGCGTAACGGAAAACGAAGCGTAGGCGACTCCCAACCAGATGGTCTGATGATCTGGTTAAGGTGGCAGTAGCAGATGGATGTCAACTGCAAGGGATCGGTCCGCGTGGAATCATTAGGGAAGCCTTGTTCAGCAGTGGACTTTCTAGGTTGTAATGATGATGATGATGACATACATATTGGGTTCGATCCCCGGGCAGTACAAACATTTGTGTGCATGAACATGTCTGTTTGTATTGGTGTGGGGTTTTGTATGTACAATACGTATGTCTTTACAAAAAATAATGATGTGATAATGTCAAAAAAAAATAAATAGTAAACACCTAGACCAATACAAACAGGCATGTTCATGCACACAAATATTTGTACTGCCCTGAGATTAGTAGTAGCCGATGTCTCTCTTACACCAAATGGGTCGTCAAATTCGTCGTCAATAGGATTTCATTCCTCCAGGTAACCCATCTGCTACCGATTATGGCGGCGGTGCTGTCAGCTAACGCCGTGGCTTCCCTCCTGCAGCCTTCCTGTTTCGACAGCATCATCCTCATCAAGAAGCTGCCATATCTCCCAGATCTGCTGTCATCAGCTAGCCGTGAGTACACCCATATTTAATATACAGTAGAACGCCGATTAACCGAATCGCCAAGTATCCGAATCGGTTCTAAGCTTAATATAAAAAAATAAAACCAAGTACATAATTTTTGTTTTGTTGTTGGGGCTGCAACTTTATCTGATCGAGATGTTCGAGTGATATTGTACAACTGTGTTTGTTAAACTTAATAAAGTTTATTCGATGTGTGACATCTCGTTTTTCTCTATTACCAGTTTATGTCCGATTGTCCGAATTTCCGATTTTTTATTTATTACCTAAGTAGGCAGACGAGCAGGCGGCCTATCTGATGGAAAACGGTAACCGCCGCTCATAGACAACTGCAATGCTAAGGGCAAAGCCATGCCGCTACCTATCAAGAGGAAAGGGCTCTCTTTAAACCTCGAAGACATGTCGTAGTCATCAGGGAACCCCATGGCTGGGAGGTCGTTCCATAATTTGCACGCACGCGGAAGGAACGATCGCTGGAAACGTAAGGTTTTGGAAGCGAAAGTTTCCAGATGGTATGGATGGACCCTAGCTCGGCGTCGAGTCGTGCGATCATCCGAATCGACCCCGGTCCCAATTAATTCGGATAATCGGCGTTCTACTGTATAGATAAATAATAAACTAACCAGGTACACAATCACGAAGAAACGTCAACCAAAAAATGACCGAACCGCATAACACATACGTTGGCTTATAGTTATATTTTGAAATGTTGACCTAAACGCGTCATCGAAAGAGTAAAAAATCAAAAGCACGGGCGCACTACTACGTCATAATGACATGTAGCGAGCGACGTGATTATGAATGAAAATTCTGCGCAACTGACGTGATGGGCAAAATTTTAATTATATTTTTTCATGAAATTCAATATTATGAAAATTTTAAAGGAATAAATTATTCAAAAATGTTTTTTCGACGAGGATGGGATTCGAACCCACGCGTGCAGAGCACATTGGATTAGCAGTCCAACGCCTTAACCTCTCGGCCACCTCGTCGTGCTAATTATATATGAAAATAAGCATGCCTTAAATGGTAATATTTAAACAACGGTATCTATTAAACAAAAAAGGTAGGTTTTTGATTGCTTCTTTCATACAGCGAATGTATGCATTTTATTTGTTTAGGTGCATGTGATATGGATACATTCTTTATTTAATAGTATCAAACTATTATAAATGCACTTAATCTTAAAACAATCATGTCATTTAATGATTTTTTTCTAAGTTTTTACTCTTATGAAGTGATATATTTTATATTAATTACGCCGTCGGTCCGCGTGGAAATCATTAGGGAAGGCCTTCGTTCAGCAGTGGACATAATTAGGCTGTAATGATGATGATGATGACGCGTTATAAGAATTGAAATGTAAAGGACATTTCATTCATTTCATTTCACAAAGTCTTAACAAATAATATATAATTTAAATTAAACTCTGTAAAGACGGCCTCTTAACATGTCAGTATATTATTTTCTTGTTTCCAGGTATGTACGATATATGCGTGGAGGACTTTATGGTTCGTGACGTCAAGTACATTTGGAACCGGATGACCTTCCAGCAGCTAAAGGATCTACTGAAGGAAAATAAGGTTATTTGTTTTTACACATCGAATATAGACAATTCCGTGTCTCAGTAAAGAAAAGAGCGTATTCCTTCCTTAAAGGCAAGCAAAGCACCGGTGGTGCTTCTGTTGCCACCATTGTTCATGGGTGGAGGTGAACACTTTCCATCAGGTCTCTCTTGCTCCTTATAACATAAAAAAACAATGTTTAAAGTTGAACTTATCCGAAATGTCTTGACCGATTTCGTGAATATCGGCTAGGTTTGAGAGTCGGACAACATCAGGATCGGAGGCAATTGATTTTATTTATATAGTAATTTATGTGCGTGAAATGACAATAGGCCAGTCATGTGCCGCAGAACCGATGTCCGTTAGAGCAGACGAGTTCTGGAGTGGAGACTGCGTCCCGGCAAGCGTAGCGTAGAACGCCCGGACCGAAGGACCGACGACTACGAAAGGTTGCTGGTGGAGGCTGGATGAGGAAAGCGGAGGACCGGATTATCTGTCGCAAAATGGGGGAGACATAGAAAGCAGTGACGCCTGTTTGAAGAGAATATATGTGTCGTTCTAATAAAACATATTGTTTGCAGACGATCAAGAGCTTCCCACTGGTTGATAGTCCGGCGTCGATGGTCCTACTCGGCTCGATACACCGGTGGGAGCTGGTGAAGGTCATTGAGAAGCAGGTAATCGTTTGACTCCATAGCTGTAACCTAAAAATCAGACACAGGACAGACATGTTCATGCACACAAATGTTCATACTGCCCGGAATAAACATTTGTATGACATGTCTGTTTGTAATGGTCTGGGTGTTTTCTATGTATAACAAAAAAAATATATATTAGTATGTTTATCCGTTATTTAGTATTCATATTACAGGCTTCACGCTGAACTTGAGGTTAGATGGTGCTTTGTGAATGTCAGTGGATATTTATTTATTTATATCAAAGGTAATTAATGTCATTTTGTTGTTGTTTGTTGTGGTGGGTGGGCGTCGGCTGCAGTGGCTGCCCTTTGGCATCGCGAGGCGGAACTACGCGCAGGGATGGGAGGCATCAAGGAAGGGAGAAGACTTCGCGTTTGAGGTAACCGGTGGGAACTCTTTATATATCTACATACTTTTTATATAATTGTATTTTAAATTATTGACTTAATAAAAATTTGATGAAAAAAATGCATGACCAGTTTTAAACACAGTGTTGCAAGGTGATAAGTGGACACAGGGACATTTCAAGTTGGCCATTCAATATAAATATATTTGAAACACGTTAACTTACCCCAATGAAAGCAAGTATATGTACTAGAAACTTGACGACGCATAAAACATGTATTTTTTTTATCATACATAAACAGGGTGCCGGACAACCGTGCTACGTGGATCCAAATCCTCGTGCAGAACTAACATTTATGTGCATTTCCACGTGTGCTTGTATGATTGACTCTATATTTTTTTTTATGTCATAAGTGTACAGGATGGTCAGAACGCTTACCTGATGATATCAGTAAGTGACAAGAGCGGTATTGAGAGAACAACAACTGATAGACAGTTATTATCTCATCAATGCCGCACTGCGCCCGTCACAGAGTGTTAGGTCTCTTATACATTAATTTCACTAGCTACAGTGCTCTCATCCCGATACGCAAAAGGGCATAACACTCCTGTTCACGGGACTATCTGGCACTGCGTGGTACTACCTAGACGACTCAGTATCGAATCTACACTAATATATAGTATAGATATGAAGAAACTATGTAGGTTTTTACCTAACATTCCTTACCTAACCTAAAACGGATGAAATCGTTGATCCGGTGCTTAGTACCCATGCTTTATGCTGTTTACTTTTATTGAGCTAAATGGGCTATGTGTTGTATTAATTAATAAATGTCACCGGCATTTACACAACGCCATTTAGCTCCAAGCAAAGATAATACAATGGGTATAAAACACGGATAAACTTCAATGTATTAAAACTATCGTGTGTCATATTTCAGGTGACTCCAGCACCAGATATGCTGCAAGTGCCAAGCACACTGACTCGAGGAGGATCGCTCACTACCAAAGACAGGGCGGTCTTTTGCCCGTGAGTCTTTACTGGGGGTAACCACAATCTTTATAAAGTATTATACGTCAGCATTTTTGTACCGAGAAAAAACGAAGTAATATTATTGTTACACTGTTTTGAAGAGATGCGGTAACCCTCCTGATTGTATCAAAGCTATTTTCTGTTTAGAAAATCATAGAGCGTCGGTGGTGTGGACTGAAGCCTTCCGACGGAGGGCACAGGTTTAAATCCGCACGTACCAATGTATTTTCAAATTTCGAAATTAATGTACGTTATCCGACGCTCTTACGGCGAAGGAAAACGTGAGGAAACGCTCGCTGCGAGAGATTCAAAGGTCGTGCGTAATGTCGGCCAACCCGCTGAAGTCGTCCAACCCGCACTGAGACCGCGTGGACGACTAAGGCCTATACACCCTATACGGGTAGGCTCTTCCCCTTGGGGACGTTTAATAAGCTGATGATGAAGAACCGATAATAGATTTATTGCAAACTATCCCATTTTTTTTAATTCCTACGATTCCTACATAAATGCATCCTCCCCGTACCAACATACGCAGATGAAACATGAACACTAACTACGAGGTCAGTTCACAAGTTTAAAGTCACTCAACGGACAATGGAATGAGATATGGGGTTGCTCTCAGGGATAAAATCAGAAATTATAGTATTCGTCAGAGTTAAACGAATGACTTTTTGTGGATTTTGGGTGTCCCATGTGAAAACGGACTAGGAACAAGGCCATGTATTTCCTTAAGACACTCTCCGGACAGTACCGGGCAAAAAGCCGTGGGACTTACAATCTATTTCGATAGATATCGGAAAGTGTTATTTTAAGGCGAACACCTTTTGGTCGAGCTAGGCTCGTCATTTTTATCCGTTGTCTTTGTTATGACCATCATCATCATCAGCTCATTAAACGTCCCCCCTGAGGGGCACGAGCCTACCCTAGAGTGTATTCCTAAGTCGTCCACGCGGGCCCAGTGCGGGTTGGACGACTTCACGCACAACCTTTGAATCTCGTCGCAGGCGTGCGTGAAGATTTCCTCACGTTTTCCTTCACCGTAAGAGCGTCGTTTAACGTACATAAATTCGGAAATTCGAAATCCCATTGGTACGTGGCGGGATTTGAACCTGCGTCCTCTCGGTCGGAAGGCAACAGTCCATTCCATTCCACACCGAGGGGCACGAGCCTACCCATGGAGGGTATTTAGGCCTTAGTCGTCCACGCGGGCCCAGTGCGGATTGGCTGACTATCGACAAATGAATATTTTATTTGCAACATTGTTACAGCCCCAGGACAGCTGTTCAGGCCGAAGTCTATCCTAAAGAAGACCAACTCGTTCACCCTAGGGAGGGGACCGGGCACGCCTACCCCACCGTCCGTCTATACCACCGTCACTGGGGCGGAGACCAGGTACTTACTTATGACACGTCACAAGTTAGTAGCGAGCTACACTGGAAACGCAATCAGGCGTGGAAACCTAGATAAATAAATATCCACACAGCACCGTCTAGTCCCAAACTAGCATTTAGCCTGTAAGATGGGTACTAAACAACAGATAAAAAATGTGTTTTTTAAATACATTTTAACATAGAAAACAGACCAATACAATAGATTTGTTTATGCACACAATGCTTATACTGCCAGGGATCGATCCGGTACCATTGTAACAGCAGACGTCGCCATGTTGAACTATTTTTCCGAATAAAAAGGTCTTCTTGAAAATGAAAGTAGCCTATGTTTTAAAAAGTCCCGTTCAGTTCGGTCCGCCATTTAAGAGATTACCAGAACAAACAGACAGATAGACAAAATTTTTAATAATGTGGTTTTGGTGTATTTTACGTATGTATATCCATATGCATGTAGTAAAAACGGTTATTTCAATATTACAAACAGACATCCAATTTTATTAGTATGTATAGAGCAAAGTTAAGCCACCAGTTCCATTATATACAGGTCGAAAATACTGTCAAAGAGCATCGCACCGATAACTGGTATATATTATAAATATTAATGATTGTGTAGTATTTAAGTATGTAGAATCCAAGTATAGATTTACATAAGCACAGTTTGAATTTTGTGTGTTGTTTTTGTAGCACCATAGACTGACTCACAATGCGTTCGATTTAGTAGAATAGACCATAGATTAACATTGGACTTTATGCTGTTTTCTTTGGTAATAAGTTTTAAAACTTAATAAAATACAAATTGAAATTGGTGTAGGCTCCATTTTTTAACTGTTATTTAGTAATTTTGACACCTCATTTTTTTAACTACTTAATAATTTGATAGAAAAAAAACAGTTGTTTAGAGACTTTATATGCAGTAACCAGATTTTATTACGTACTAGCCTTGACTCTATATTGTCACGTGACTATTTGTTTAGTATTCCTGGCAGCAAACCCTTTCATTTGATACCCATATCATGGAGGTGCATTTGAAATAGCCTGTCCGCCATCTTGGACGTCCGCCATATTGGATTTAAGTCACGTGACAATTTTTTTCGTATTCCTGACATCAAACCCTTTGATTTGTAACATGGGGATGGATTTTAAACAGCCAGTCCGCCATCTTGGGGAGACCGCCATATTGGATTTGTAATGACGTTTTTAGCTAGTCATGTGTTGTCATCAGAACTCAGAGCGTGTACAAAATTACATCTTATTCGAAGACCGATAAGTGGGTCAAATTAAAATTCTAATATTTTCATACATAAATTCAAGTGAAGCTAATAAAAGCGTGTTTTACTTGGTGTTAGACTTGATACTGTGTCGTCTAAGTAGGTACCACCGCAGTGCCAGATATCGTCTCGTGAAAAAGGTGTGTTATGCACTTTTGTGTTTCGGGATGAGGGACAGTAGTTAGTGAAAATACCGGGTATAAGAGACCTAACATCTGTTATTCGGGTGACGGGCGCAGTGCGGCATTGATGAAGAATAATTACTGTTTATCAGTTGTTGGTCTCTTTCGAAACCGCTTTGTCATAGTCAGGCATATCACTCAGGTGTACGTTCTGACCGTACTGTTCCCTTCGTAGTGTGTTGTTAAAAATGTGTGTGTGAGTGTGTGTGAGCGTACTGCCTACCTATGTTTACGAGAGAGATTTAAGTTTCTTATTATTAATGTGTTATTCAGGATTCGTGCGGCCTTCGAGGCTATCTACAAGCGGTCGTCCATGCTGCAGGACGTGGAGGCGTTGGGGGCAGACGCGCTGCCACGGACGCCATCTATTAACAAAAAAGTGCAACTGGTCAGTTCCTTATGTTTATGACTAAGTAATATAATGGGTTTGCGTAGTTCAATGATATTATGAATATTAATATAAGTGTGTACTTAATGTGGAAATCGAAACAAGTATGCATGGATCGTAGCAAATGGAGAAATGGTTTCTGCCTACGCCTACGGGACAGATGCTAAACGCCACTGAATCTACTCTATTATTTACTTGTTATCTACAAAAATTTCGAAGAACACTGTTCGACTAGACGCTAGTTCGAACATAAAGTGGGTGTTTTCTACATATAATATCTATGTATTTACAAAAAAAAATTATAGAAGTATGTTTATCCGTTGTTTAGTACCTATAATATAGAATTCACGCTTAACTTGGGGCTAGATGGCGCTGTGTGATGTCAGTGGATATTTTTATAAAGGTATTCGACAACACACTACTTCGCCAAATCACATGTGATATGTGTAATTATATGTATGAATACTTAAAAGCCAACGGGCTAATTAAGTGTTTAAGATATTTGCGCACATCTACACAAGTTGAATCAAAATTTATTATACTATAAAATTGAAGTAAATGAATAATTGTTTATTTGAAGTACGTAACCTAATTCAAAGCTTGTAAATGACACAGGCACTTTCGTTCCCGTGTGAAAGAAAAGGCACCTAATGTTTTTCTTGGCATGGTTCACCATACAGTTTGTAAACTACCTGTAACTACCAATTCGGGCATGTTTAATATGTTTTAGCCCTTTCCTATGCATGTAAAACCTGCATANTCTATATTGTCACGTGACTATTTGTTTAGTATTCCTGGCAGCAAACCCTTTCATTTGATACCCATATCATGGAGGTGCATTTGAAATAGCCTGTCCGCATCTTGGACGTCCGCCATATTGGATTTAAGTCACGTGACAATTTTTTCGTATTCCTGACATCAAACCCTTTGATTTGTAACATGGGGATGGATTTTAAACAGCCAGTCCGCCATCTTGGGGAGACCGCCATATTGGATTTGTAATGACGTTTTAGCTCAGTGTCATCAGAACTCAGAGCGTGTACAAAATTACATCTTATTCGAAGACCGATAAGGTCAAATTAAAATTCTAATATTTTCATACATAAATTCAAGTGAAGCTAATAAAAGCGTGTTTTACTTGGTGTTAGACTTGATACTGTGTCGTCTAAGTAGGTACCACCGCAGTGCCAGATATCGTCTCGTGAAAAAGTGTGTTATGCACTTTTGTGTTTCGGGATGAGGGACAGTAGTTAGTGAAAATACCGGGTATAAGAGACCTAACATCTGTTATTCGGGTGACGGGCGCAGTGCGGCATTGATGAAGAATAATTACTGTTTATCAGTTGTTGGTCTCTTTCGAAACCGCTTTGTCATAGTCAGGCATATCACTCAGGTGTACGTTCTGACCGTACTGTTCCCTTCGTAGTGTGTTGTTAAAAATGTGTGTGTGAGTGTGTGTGAGCGTACTGCCTACCTATGTTTACGAGAGAGATTTAAGTTTCTTATTATTAATGTGTTATTCAGGATTCGTGCGGCCTTCGAGGCTATCTACAAGCGGTCGTCCATGCTGCAGGACGTGGAGGCGTTGGGGGCAGACGCGCTGCCACGGACGCCATCTATTAACAAAAAAGTGCAACTGGTCAGTTCCTTATGTTTATGACTAAGTAATATAATGGGTTTGCGTAGTTCAATGATATTATTAACCTTATAAGTAGTGTACGCTTTAATGGGGACAAATCGAAACAAGTATGCATGGATCGTAGCAAATAGAAAGAAATGGTTTCTGCCTACGCCTACGGGACAGATGCTAAACGCCATCTGAATCTACTCTAATCTATTCTACTTGTTATCTACAAAATTTCGAAGAACACTGTTCCGACTAGACGCTAGTTCGAACATAAAGTGGGTGTTTTCTACATATAAAATCTATGTATTTACAAAAAAAAATTATAGAAGTATGTTTATCCGTTGTTTAGTACCTATAATATAGAATTCACGCTTAACTTGGGGCTAGATGGCGCTGTGTGATGTCAGTGGATATTTTTATAAAGGTATTCGACAACACACTACTTCGCCAAATCACATGTGATATGTGTAATTATATGTATGGATACTTAAAAGCCAACGGGCTAGTTAAGTGTTTAAGATATCTTGCGCACATCTACACAAGTTGAATCAAAATTTATTATAGCTATAAAATTGAGTAAATGAATAATTGTTTATTTGAAGTACGTAACCTTAATTCAAAGCTTGTAAATGACACAGGCACTTTCGTTTCCCGTGTGAAAGAAAAGGCACCTAATCACCCATACAGTTTGTAAACTACCTGTAACTACCAATTCGGGCATGTTTAATATGTTTTAGCCCTTTCCTATGCATGTCTAAACCTGCATAGGATTTTTTTTAAACTGATTGGTTTTAAACACTATTGTAGGCAAATAGTAAATGGTACTACCACTGTCTTGAAATTTTCAAATTGGTTGTTTTGTACGTAGCCACGCGAGCGAGTATGCGACATGTCTCCAGAAGACCAGAAGGCGTGGGAGCAGCTCGAGATGGCCAAAGAGATCGACTTCGACCGGATGCTGCAGATCGCTCGCAAGAGGGACATGGTAAGTTCTGCATTTAATGTAGCCATAATAACATGATTAACGTTTCTTATAAGTCAAGTCAAACAAAGCGAAAAGACTAATAACGTGCGGCTGCAGTGGAGATTCCAAACCGGGGGGCGCAGGTTCAAGTCCCGCCACGTACCAATGTGTTTTCAAATTTTCGAAATTACATGTACGTTATCCGACGCTCTTACGGTGAAGGAAAACATCGTTTGGAAACTAGCGCACGCCTGCGATGATTCTAGTTAGAGTTTACAATAAAAAGATAAACATTTTTAACTTCTGTTTCATATTATAGAATCCAGATGATTGCGACTACGAGGACGAAAGTCTGTACATCTGCCATATCGACCCAGCGCCCTTCCAGCTCGTCGAGAGGACCTCACTACTCAAGGTACTATTAAGAGGCTTTCAAAAATGCTGAGTGGGATACCTTTTCTGTGTTTTAGATTTATGTTTAAGAAAATTACTCTAATCATCATCAGCTCATTAAACGTCCCCACCGAGGGGCACGAGCCTACCCGTATAGGGTGATTAGGCCTTAGTCATCCACACGGGCCCAGTGCGGATTGGACGACTTCACACACAACCTTCGAATCTCTTCGCTGGCGTGCATGAAGGTTTCCTCAAGATGTTTTCCTTCACCGTAATAGCGTCGGATAACGTACATATATTTTTCGAAAATTCGAAAATACATTGGTACGTGTCGGGATTTGAACCTCAGCTCTCCCGGTAGGAAGGCGACAGTCCACAACACTGAGCCACCGACGCTCTAAGCGTTACATATTATAGTAACATATTAGTCTAATATGTTACAGAAATTATGAATGAAGTCGGCCAATCCGCACTGAGCCGGCGTGGACGAATAAGGCCTAACACTGTATACGGGTAGGCTCGTGCCCCTCGGTGGGGACGTACAATGAGTGTTCTAGTTTGTACGAATAAAGTTATTTACGTATAAACTAGAAATGTAAAAATATGATATTATTTTTTTTACGTAAAGCGGATTCAGGTCGATTTTAATCCCATTTTCATTATATTTACTATCGTTTTGTTTAATTTGTAACTTTGAAACTGGCACATTTTATATTGAGCTTAAAATGTAAGTATTTAAGTTCAATTTACTTTGCTAACATAACCCATTATTCATATCAACAGGTGCACTCATTGTTCTCGACGCTGGGCGTGAGCAGGGCGTACGTGACGGCTATCGGTCGGCTCATCGGAGTCGTCTCACTGCAAGAGGTAACCTATAATGTTAAGACGACCCATTTGGTGTAGCGGTTGAGACGTCGACTGCAACACCAAGGGTTCCGGGTTCGATCCCCGGCCAGTACAAACATTTGTGTGCATGAACATGTCTGTTTGTAATGGTCTGGGTGTTTGCTATGTTCAATATGTTTGTTTTGACAAAAAAAATAGTATGTTTGTGTGTTTTTTTAATACCCATAATACAGGCTTCACGCTTATTTGGGGCTAGATGGTGCTGTGTGAATGTCAGTGGACATTTATTATTTATTTATTTATTAATGTATAACAGAGGGTACTGTCACTTAGGTTCCTTAGATGTTTTAAGTTTAATGAAGACAGCAATCGAGAGGAATTCCTTCCTCCCTTTTTCTCTTTCAATAATCTTTCGCGGTCCACTGCCAGCAGTGCAGCACATTTTTAATGTACAGACATTGTTTCCCCTATTTTGCGCCAGATATTCCGACCATCCACTTTCCTGATCTAGCCCAACAAGCGACAATTCTCAAGTCGTCGGTCCATCGGGACGCAGGGCGTCTTACGCTATTTTTCATTAATTATGAAAATTTATAACAGCTCAACTCAACTATCGTTCCCATTATTCATATAAGTATGTTTATCCGTTGTTTAGTACCCATAATACATGCTTCACGCTTAACTTGGGGCTAGATGGCGCTGTGTGAATCTCGGTGGATATTTATTTGATTTATTTATATGTATATATATGAATTCGTTAATTTTTTTTCTTCAATGATCTATTCAACCTATCGCAGTCCACTGCTGGACATAGGTCTCCCCCATTTTGCACCAGACATAGATTCCCCTTTTTTTTAAATATTTCATACAAAATCACTTATTAAAAACTGAAAACTGTGACGTCATAAGACTAAATGAAACAAAAGAAAGATAATTAACGTTTATTATCTTTCTCCATCTTTTAAGTTTTCTTTTGCAAATTCACCCTAAAAATAATAGTATAGTGTTTAATTAGTACATAGTAATGGTTTTTATAGCACACGGCCCGTGTGCGATGATTCAATTTATCGTTATCAATAAACCGTTTATTTCTTTTCCACAATGTTGACAATTTATTATATAGGTACATTATGGACCCTGTCGGGCAACAGCAACTAAGGAGAGACGAGGGCATTTAACACTCTTATGTATTTAATTCTATACTCTTACACTGTATTTAATACTATACCACTAGTTTAATTTAGTGTTAGTATCGATTCAGTTTTATTTTATCAATTAATTTTAATGTCAAAGTGTTTTTTTACGGGACATTCCACTTAATTTTGAAATTATTATAACATTTTGACTAATTTCACACTGTGACGTCATAAAGCATAACTTATGTCGTCACAGTTCAAGTGACACCCTGAAAAATGTATGGAACATGTCGTTTACACAAATCGAAAGAAAGCAGTTCAGTCAGCCCACATACATAAACACCTGCCAAATTAAATAAAAATAACTTACCATACCGTACTAAAACTTAAGAACCTTTGTACACCTAGTTGCAAATAAAACATTTGTATTGGAAACTTCCAGCTCCGCAAGGCGATCGAGGACGTGAACTCGGGCGTGCTGACCCTGGCCACGAGGCCGTCGCCCCCGCCCCCGCCCCCGCCCCTCGTCAAGGTGGCGTCGCTGTCCCCCGCCCCGCCCAGCGACAGCGAGACCGCCGCCCTCACCACACACGGAGATAATTGAGGTACACCTTATTTTATACAATACAGGCAGTCCTCGACTTACGTCGTTTCAAGTTACCTCGAACAATGTTTTGCTTACTATTCCTCGAGCATACGTCATTTGTTTCGATTTCCGGCATAGGAGAATTCACTTGTCGCAAGGTCAATGACCGTGCCATGAAAATTTTTGAAGAAAATGATCCTAATTTTGAGAGAAGTTTTAACGTTAATAACAAAATTTGTGCAGCCTATGAATGTTACCAAGATCTTAATGATAGCAAGAAGAAAGAAGCAAAGCAAACTAGAATTGGCAGTTTCTTTAAGCCAACAGTTTAATTTATTATTTATCGTTGCATATTTTGATAACATATTAAAGTTATATAATTACTATTAAAATTAATAACACACAAATACAAAAAAAAAACATATTTTAAGAACTGACTTTTGATAATAAAGTATTATCCTTTGTTATAAATGCAGTTTTTTCTTTAAATTTCTAGTCCGTATGGATCCTAGCCTTTGAGTTTTACATGTGAAACATGAGAAATATGTCTTGACTTACGTCGTTTCGATTTACGTCGCGTGTTTCGAGAACCTAACATGCCGTAAGTACGAGGTCTGCCTGTACATCATTAGCTAGTGGCGTGCACAGAGATTATGAGAAGGGTATGCAAAGTTAGCGAGACTAATCGCAAAAACAATCAATAATTTACATTTTTGTCAAATTGAGTGCTATTGATGACGGCAGCTCGCCTATGGTTTCCAATCTGTTGAGGAAAATTGGTGAATAAGTGGGAATCATGGATTATGCCGGCGTTTTTCAGGGTTGTCTGGACGCACAGGGTATGCACTGCTTATTTGCATATATGGAGTGCACGCCACTGTCATTAGCTCATTATACGTCCTCACCGAAAGGCATGAGCCTCCCCGTACGCAGTGTATGGGCCTTTGACGTCCACGCAAGCCCAGTGCGGATTGGCCGTCTTTACGCCAACCAGGCGCAGGTTTCCTCACGATGTTTTCCTTCATCGTATGAGCGTCGGATAACGTACATATAATTTCGAAAATTCATAAACACATTGGTTTGAACCTCAGCCCTCCTGGTAGGAGGGCGACAGTCCACACCAATAAGCCACCGACGCTCATTATTTATATCGTACATTAGTTATTGTACCTAGTTTACATACCAATAATGTAAAATGTTACAGTACACTGTATATTTTAGTAAATTAATAACAGGTAGCATATAACAAAAATTTAAATCCAAACTGTCAGTGGTCTAACCACAGATTTCCCAATACAGGAGATGGGCAAGCCGCGTTTTTAAGTGCGACAAATGTAAGCTCAACGAGCATACACTGGCTGCCAGTTTACGCTCTGTGAGACGAGTCAAGACGCACGAATATTAGAAGAAATTACCATTTTTTCCCAAAATGCCATCCTGTGCAATTGTAACATGCCATCATCGCAATGAATCAGTAAATTTACCAAGAAATATAATAACTTTTCATAGATAAGAACCGAAAAAGAAATTGCGACACTGGGACTGCGTATAAACTTGGCGGCTTGTCCAGTCTAATTGTATATTCGGATGTCTGTGGGTCTAACTGTGTCATTCGGCCAAGATCACTAGCAAATATTTTTACCTTCATTTTCGTTTATATTTCCTGTTCATTCTGTTTGTATAATCGCATTGAATTCCTGAATTTGATCTATGATATATTGTTATTAATTGTATTTATAAGTTATGTTAACTTTTTTTTTCAAATATTTCAATAGCGTTTGATAGAAGCTTAGACTTGTCAAATGGTGCTGTGATTTTTATGTTGTTATTTATTTCACGAACGCCGAGAATCCAGACACAATAGACAATCTATTGTGAGGCGTCCTTGGCGGTCAAAAATAAATACGTACATAGTTATTGGTCGAGCCCGAGCGGTATGTCGAAGTGGCGAGGGAAGACTTTGGTGAACGAAACAGCAGAGATTTCGGGTTATAGATAATGTTTTAATGGAAAGTATAAGTTACAAAAATTAAGACTAGTGTACGTCTATACTAGACGTCTGCCAGTGGTAGAATGAATTTCTGTTGTCCATGCAGAAGCTTATATACTAAACCGATTGCTCTTCAACGTAAGCCACGTTCTTAGTAATGAAATTTCCCATGGTTATAAATTTGGATTAGTTAGCGAGGCGTGTCGAGAGAACTAATGCATAAGTTTTCTAATCTGTTACAAAGTCGTAAATTTACTATTGTTCAGAGAGTAATAAAAAAAATATAAAACATGGATCATTACACAGTCGTAAAAATAAGTATGTCGCCTTTTAAATTCTCTTTATCTTTTTGTTACAGAGACCCGTGGCGCCATCTATGCTTTTGATACTCCTTCAAGGTGACAGCAAGTTGATCAAATGTTGTACTGAACAGAGTGACAATGAAAGTGAGCTGAAAAGCTATTTGAATGTATTTTCATAGAAAGCGGAAGAAAGAAGGTACGAAATGAAAGTAATATGCTAAAGAAAGTTCGTAAATGACACTCATCTTTGTCAACAGTTTTAGTATTATTGTAATTTTATTTTAATAAAAAAAGCATTTTTAAACACTAGACAATATTTACGTAAACATAAAATCTATGAAGATTCATTATTTTATGTATATTGTTTCAAAAACATATAGAGACTCATAGTAATGTAGATGAGAATTAAGAACTTTGTTGTTTACAAAATTTTGATTTTATACAAATAATATCTGACATTTATTGAAAAAAATATGTCAGTAAAATATATGTCACGTGATAGTTATGACATAGTTAACATTTTCATTACTTAGGGTAACCAACAGTATGACTACATTTATGAATACAAAATAAATTGGCTGTATATTAAAAGTGATATAAAAATAATACTTATTCAAATATATAAATATATTTTTGTAGAGAGATATATTTATGTCTATACAAAAAAAAACATCTCAAAAGATGATAAATTGGAATATTGCTCTTTATATATGAAATCATAAAAATCTTTTTATGTTGTTTTAATGTGTGGTGTTAAAAAAATATTTAATGAGTCAACGTTCAAATGAATATGGCTATGAATAGAGCTTATTACATTTTCACATGGTTTATATATTTAAGTTTAAACTAAGCAGTAAGCACTCTCAACTCAATCTTCTGAGATTTTATGTATATTTTTAAATAGTAATAATACTATTTATGGTGCTTCCTTTTCGCGAAAACATGTGCTGATGTAGTAATTTAGGCTGCTACATTTATCATCATGAGTTTAAATGCTAAAGCATTGACCGCAAAGTATCTAGACACAACAGAAAGGCGCTTTAAGACGTCTGGCGGTTAAAGGATTAATAGTGCAGTAATCACTTCCAAAGTTTGTCTTCCATAATATTTTTGCATCCAGTCTCTAAACAAATTATATAAAAAGTTATATTCATTACTACAACTGCACAAATTTGGGATTGAGCCATTATCTTATATTGGAAATGCCCCAGTTTTAATGTTATAGTGCCTTAGATTTTATCTTTTATGATAATACGGTCTAGGACTACAAATCGTTTATTTGATACCTACGTCAAAGACCAAAGTAATGAAACATAATAGTATTTTGACCTTTTAATCGCCGTGATTCCAGAAATCCAGACACAAAAAAATCAATGTCTATTGGATATATTCGTGCGGTTACAGGGTTAAAATGGATTTATTAAAGACTTGAATTTTATTAAAGAAATTGTTAATTTCCTTTATGTAACTAGTTTCGACGACATTGGTTAAGAAACCAATTGAAATATACACTTAGCTTGTAAGCATTGTATACATGAGGCAAGCAACACCCAATTTTGTAGCTAAATTACGTAAGGCTTGTGATCATTGTAATCATTCCAAATGTTATATCCTAGTTTTTAAGTTAGACGTAAGATTCCTTATACCTAGGTCACAAGTTATAGTCCAATCCGTACGTAGCAGAAATGAAGTGCCATTTTTTTTCTATTTTGATGCAACAGTGCCATAAGTCACTGGTCAAATGCGCTCTTGTTATTTAAAAAAAAAAATTTATGTTATAAGTGTACAGGACGGTCTGGACGCTCACCTGATGGTAAGTGATACGCCAGACCATGACAGAGCGGCATTAAAGGAGACCAACAACTGACAGACAGTTACTATCCTCCATCAATGCCGCACTGCGCCCGTCACCCGAGACAACAAATGTTAGGTCTCTTATACCGGGTGATTTTACTAGCTACAGTGCCCTCATCCCGAAACACAAAAGTGCATAACACTCCTGTTATGGTTGTAAACTATACATATCTTCAAAATACGTCCGTCCTTTGTTGTAAATGTGCATATTATTTTTCTTTTTAGTGATATAACTGACAATAATTGGTTAAATTGTTTATACTATGACGTTATTATCTATTTGAACAGCATAAATGTCAATGCTATATGTTTTTGAGGCGCTCGAGAGGATAAAACAAATTTTGATTGTAAAAACGTAATTATTATGAAGGATAATAGGAATAGGTTGACTATATTTATCTCAAATTAACAACGGTACGTAGCAAAAAGCAATTAATACCCTGCCAAATTGGATTCAGGTAACGACTTTCGTTTGGTTTTTAATTTATTTGATACCGGTGTATAATGATAATTCTAGAATTATTCAGGTTTAGAGAATGCAAACCCATTCTGATTTAAAAATAGGTGTATCCAGATTCTGGTACGATCCGGATTGTCCGGATTTTGCGTTTTTTTTCTTGAATATAGACTGACTTATTCAAATATTTTATAGCATTTAATATCGAAGAGGAGTGAAAATTTGGGGCAATCCTTATTTTTCAGATTACAGATTGTCCAGATTTTTATTCCCTAATCAGATTAATTTACAGTACGAAGGTATTAACAACTTTATGCATTATGCAGTCGTAAATCTATACTAATATATAAAGCTGAAGAGTTTGTTTGTTTGAACGCGCTAATCTCAGGAACTACTGGTTCGATTTGAATAATTCTTTCAGTGTTAGATAGCTTATTTATCGAGGAAGGCTATAGGCTATATATCATTACGCTACGAGTAATAGAAGCGGAGCAGAAAAAATGTTTCAAAATCGGGGGTATTTTTTCATACTTGGAGCTTCCGCTGCGTACGCTGCGTAAACGGTTAAAGTTACACAAAAGTCATGTATGAGAGTATTGTTCTCCTTTTAAAGGTCTACAAAAAAGTCCGCATATATGTCTATCTTTTAAGGTTAGCTCACTATTACATATTTTTTGCTAATAAAAAATTCTGAAATTGACCCCGAAACCTTTAAAGTTGGAGGGAGGGGAAATCCTATGTGTATTGATAAATGAAAGTACCGTGTTATCCCGAATTTAATGCGAGCGAAGCCGCGGGCAAAAGCTAATTTAAGATAAATGTAGCCTACCTGTTACGATCACTGCTAAAGACAGTCGGGATTGTTTTTGATAGTACAGATAACCATAGATAAAAAGTAAGTCATTGTAAAATAGATCCGAATGTTATTTATTTGTTAATAGTTATTCAATATTTACAAAACTACAAAAATAAATATGCATTATCTCTAGCTATATAGTTAAGCATAACAAAGTATGAATGTTCCCGAGCGATTTCAACTGAAAATACATGTATTTTCTCTGTTTCATTATTTTGCCTTCTTTTTTCGAAACAAAGCAAAATAATGAATTTTTTTGAAACGTTATCGATCTAAAGCCAAAATTTTAAGAGTATTATTTGTGTACATAAGAATAAATTTTATTTCCGAAACGACTAAACTTGGGTGGCCTTGTAAATAATGTCACTTATGGAACTTAATATGAAAGGCTTCTGTATAACGTTTCCAATTACGTATGTTTGAGCTTTGAACTGGATTGACTCGAGTACAATACAATTGTCCACTAAAAACGACTATGAAATATGTAACTTCTATATCTTTTTTTCATATTATAATTTAGTAACAAAACAGATACCTAGTTGTCAGTGTCAACTCTCGCCTCTTATACTCAAATGGTCCCAAAATGATACCACAGTAAGTTGCTAACTTGTGACGTAAAATGTTACACAGAAAGCAACCGCACACGGAACACAGCTGTACAAAAGCGTTATGGTTGTTTAATATCAGATATTACTTTTATATGTTGTCTTAGTTTAAATATATGGCACATTGAAAACAAAAATGCCATTTCAAAAACGTGTGTTTATAACATTTTCTTCACTTTAGGTGGCTCAATGGTGTGGATAAATGAATGTTACCTTCCGATAGGTAGGGGAAAGTTCAAATCCCGCCACGTACCAATGTATTTTCAAATTTTCGAAATGATTGTACGTTATCCGACGCTCTTACGGTGAAAGAAAACATCGTGGGGAAACCTGCGCACGCCTACGAAGATTAAGCTAAAGATTTGCGTGAAGTCTAAAGCTAAAGCTTGTGCGTGAAGTCGTACAGTTCGCACTGGGCCAGCGTGGACGACTAAGGCCTATACACCCGCGTACGGGTAGGCTCGTGCCCCTCGATGAGGACGTTTAATGAACAATAATGCTTGCTCACAATATACCGTCAAGATTACAAAACTTAAAACTGATTTTCTGAAATGGTTATAATGTCATTTTTATTTACAACGTGCGATATGTATTTTTAAATATATGTGTGATGTTAGATGTAGATTTCTGCTTCGATTGGACTCGCTTCCTTTTTTCTGTGATGTATACTTTATTGTTTAACTTTTACATGTGAAAACAGACGTTTGGATATCTGGTCAGATTATGTATGTTTTTAAATTATTTGTGTTTAGAATTATGCCTTTGGTTACGTTTCTAGAACATTTTTTTTTTAACATTTGAATTTTCTATTTAGGCAATGTTTATCTGTAGTTTAAAACTATAGATAACTAATGTTTTTCATAATATACTGATATATTTGATTAATTGAACACTAATGGCTTGCCATCAGAATTAATATTTAAAAATTAGATATTGTTAAAAGACGAAGTAGTCAAAGTATTGCAAGATATAAGTGTTAAAAACAAACCAGAAACTTGACACAAGTTTGAATGCTAGTGCAACAAAGGCATAATTTGGTTGACGTGACGCGCGATAACTCCTGCGTAGATGTAAGTGATACTATTTATTGTTCAATTGAATTTTCGACGTTAGACGCATCTTGTTGTGATTCTGTTGCTTGTGTAGTAAAGTGTTGTGTCGTTTGAATTTGAGTTTTATTTCTTACCATGCTTTATGAACCCTTTTAGCGTCAGGATTCCAGACACCATGGAAAATGTTTGTGACGCTTTAAGGCGTCTCTGCCGGTTAAAAGGTTAATGGTGTACACACAGTAAACGGCAAGGATCAAGCAACGGAGACTGTTGTCGACACATGTCATTTAATCCTGCTTCGAACAGTGGGTGATTATCGGAGAGCCGGCCGTATAAAAGCCCTATGGATCAGATAAATGATTTTTTTAATATAGTCTAAGAAACCATAGAACTAATGGTATGGTTTCTCAGACTATATTCATATATCTGATCCATAGGACTCTTGTACTCTCTGACTATGAGCAGGATGCAATAATGCAATAATTAATTAATCATCGTTTGAACATCGCTAGCAAAACATTCAAAATTGAAACCACCTGAAAATCTAACTGTGGCCAATTTATCCTTACTTCTAGAGCGTTCATTAATTAATGGAACCCATTTGCATCATTATTTTTGATTATTTGTTTATTTTTATAAAGGAAAATTATCAGTGTAATAAAAGACGGTTTTCGTATCAATTTTATAGTTCAGATTTTACTAATTTCATAAAAATCCTTAATCTACACATAATACTTGGACACTAGGCCTCACGGGTCGGCTAAACACTACGATTTAAGTACAAATAGTGCTCTTTGCACGTAATTACATTAAAAAATATAGTGTCCTAGGAGCAACATAGAAAATCGTCACTAATTTAAGACATTGTAGTTACAACTTCCTTACAAGGTAATTTCGAGTCTACAAAAAATTTTTCTAACTACTTAACGTCATCTTTCTTTAATGTAGGAACAAATACATTAACACTACAACACGTTAATATAAAACTTAACATAAACAATAATTAATTTGATAATTTATCATACGTAAAGTTATAATTAACTTACACATTTCCTTAATTATCAAAATGCGTTTCACTTAATAAGATTTTAAGTCTTCTTGTCACATCTTATTTATTGTGAACGCATATAAAATTAATTTAAATTATTTATAGTTTAAATAGGATAAATGCATCGCTATATGTACTTGTTGTATTTTATTTACCACATACTTTTACATCAATAAATCAATTATGTATTCAAGAATATGGAAATTTAGGTATAGATTTACCTACACAGAGGAAAGTAGGTATTACACTAAAATTATAATACATATTCATTTCAACGGATAAAATAAATAGTATATTTTGCAGATTTACTATTTAACTATCACTAATGTTATAAAAGTTAACATAATCTTAGGCCTCTATTCTAGAACGAGACTAGCGTTATTTTACTTGAATATAGTTAGAGAGTGATAGCGCTCTATACGACAAATAGCGCCAACCCTTTCTAACTTAATTTGAGTAAAGACCAAAGTTGAGTCTCATTCTGGAATGCGGGCCTTAGTGTTAACTTTTCAAATTATTTATGTACGTTGGTAAAAAGTGATATTTATATGAAAATATTTTAAGCAAATGTTTACACAAAAGACACATCGTAGGTATACTTCAATTCTCGAAAGGATTATTATTAAATTTGGTTTGGAATTGGATGCTTTGAACCCTCGCTCGTAATTATCTCTTCGAAATCGATATAATTTCGTTGGGCTTACGTGTTCGTACTTAGTCTCAAAACTGGGGTATTGATACAATTTACAAACACACAAATAATAATAACAACAACTTAAAATAGTTCTAACATTCACTAACTTCTAATACACTCTCACTTTATTTTGTTAAGTCTTATTGTCTCAAAAAAACTGTTCAAGGATAATATTGAATGTCCTAATTGGAATCACTTGTTATTTTTTAAGACTTGTCACTACATACACCCACAAGTTTCTACCACCATGTTAGGTAGAGTTTTTTGCGTGACAGTGTTGTTGGAATCCACATAGAGTAACTGCAGTGAACTGAACGTGGTCGGCGCACAGCAGGGGTTGAACTCTATTCTTCTTTCGTTCGTGACTGAGTAATAGTATTTCTGGAAAAGGAATGTGCTGTTAGTTTTAAAGTTTAGAATTCACTAGAACATATTTTCATCCTTTCAGTGACCTTTATTTAAGGATCTATCATACCCCTAAATTACTATTTTATCCACATTTTATAGATAGAATTCAAGCTTTACAAGACAACCATCAAAAACCATTAGAGACATATCTGGCCGAATTAAGAAAAAGGGTCTGGCATGCAGCTAACCTATGGAACCAAATCGGGTTCCGGTCTGAAATCTTGCAATGATAAAAGTCATCGAGGGACACCATGTCCAGTGGTTGACGTCATAGGTGTCATCATCATCATTACAGCCTTATATGTCCTCTGTTTAACGAAGTCCTCCCCTAATCATTTCCACGGACCGATCTCTAGCGGTTGACATCCATCTGCTACCGCCACCTTAACCAGGTCATTGACCACCATTTGGGTTGCGGTTGAAACGTCAACTTCAACACCAAGGTTCCGGTTCGATCCCGGAAAGTACAAACATTGTGTGCATGAACATGTCTGTTTGTAATGGTCTGGGTGTTTTCTATGTATAATATGTATGTATTTACAAAAGAAAATGTACATAAGTATTATCCATTGTTTAGTACCCATAATACGGGCTTCACGGTTAACTTGGGGCTAGATGGCGCTGTGTGAATGTCAGTGGATATTAAATGGATTCAGTGGCATTAGTCCATCAGGATATTAAAAACACTTACCCTAATAATATTATGATGATAACTATTGTCGGTCATGGTGAGCGCCTGGATTGGGGCGCAGGTGCCTTTGCAGAAGTACGCGTGGTATCCAGCTGGCCGGATGATCCAGTCGTCCCAGCCCAGCTCTTTGAAGCTGACGTAGAGATGTTCCCTGCAGCATTCGCTGGTGGTGGCACTGCACTCTAGGCTCTGCCCGCCGCCTTTTGCCGGCGTATTTGGTGTACAACACGAGGAACGGACGGTGCTTTTTGTGGAAGGAAATCGGGGCTCTTCGCAGCTGTAATAAAGATTAAAGGGATTAGTTTTTTTTTTGTAGTTGCGAATGTAGCAGTTATAAACCAGTGATGGATTATTTTCTTAGTTTTTTCGCAATAATTCTACTACATTTAAGGGAAACATTTTTTGAGAATAGGTGACTTGAATCTGACCATTTACTCCTCTGGTTGGGAGAAAAGTGACTAAATTAGAGACACAAGGGTGACCACATATATCGAAATTAGCAACTAGGTTGCGATCGCAGCTAGTCTGCTGGACAGTCTCCTCAAAGGACTCAACGTCATCGCGTCGTTAGGGGGATTCCGACTTCCAGCAAGTCGCCCCAACAAGAGGCAGGTGTCTCTGAGATTTCATAGAGTAATTAAGTGACAATGATTATAATTCTTAAATAATAAATATTATTCAAAATATAGCTAAATAATTTTGTAACGTTACTTTACAAAGTAGTCGGCACCAACAGTGTCACGTGCCTGACGTGTGTAGTCTTTTAGTAGAAGGAGATGTTATATCATCATCAGCTCTTTATACGGCCTTAGTCGTCCACGCGAGCCCAGTGTAGGTTGGACGACTTCGCGCAGAACCTTTGAATCTCTTCGCAGGTTTCCTCACGATGTTTTCCTTCACCGTAAGACCGTCGGATAACGTACATATAATTTCGAAAATTAGAAATCATTTTGTTGCGTGACGGGTTTTGAACCTCAGCCCTCCCGGTAGAAGAGCAACAATTCACACCATTGAGCCACCGACCTGGCAAGTTCTGCATGCGACGTGCAGGGTGTGCCTGGTCTGCCGACCCTCGAGCCAGACCCTGACGGCCCACGCTAGCTCCACGCGCACCCATCCCTCGCCTATGCTCGTCTCCTTTATAGCTATCGGTTTGGTCTTCTTGAACTGCTGCTGACTATCCCAATGGGCTGCTTCGGAGATAACGAACGTTTGATTATATTCGTCTAGGGGGATCACGTTCCTGTAAAATATAAAAAAGATAAATTAGTGAACTAGGTACCTCTTTTCCACTTGGGGGGTTTAAAGGTACTAAATATTTTATGTATTTAATTTTTATTATTTGACGACCCATTTGGTGTTGCAGTTGAGACGTCGGCTTCAACACCAAGGGTTCTGGGTTCAATCCCCGGGCAGTACAAACATTTGTGTGCATGAACATGTCTGTTTGTAACAGGCTTCACGCTTGTCTAGGGGCTAGATGGCGCTATGTGAATGTCAGTGGATATTTATTTATTTATTATTACTGTGTGTGTTTTGGTGTAACCAATTTTGGGTGACTTTTGTGGCCCTTTAATAAACCAGAATTACCTTCTTCTATTTCATTAGTTACAGGCAGAAATGGAAAATGATCGTGGAGAGTTATATTCCGTTCTAGTCTTTTAACTGATCGTAGAGATAGTTAAATACCGTTTAAGACCTTCAATTAACTTTTGTTGTCTTAATATATATAATGACTAATATAAAATTCTAAATTCCTTAATTACTTTTGATATTGCATAAATTACCTAAAGAACTCAAGTTGATTGAGTCCACTTATGTATGTAAAGATAGAGATACTTCAATAGAGTCGAATTCAGAAGTAAGAAATAGTTTACACAAACCTTGTAAAACCATAATTCCACGACTGTGACTTCCTCAGGCTCGACGTCTGGTGGTAGCTCGAACTGCAAGCACTTGAACGGGTACCTTCCTGAGGTAAGGCAACCTCCTGTAACAAGGAAAAGCAAGGAAAGATTAATTAAAGGATCTGAACTAAGTAATAACGATTTTAAATGCATATTGTACATCATTTTACTAGTGCGCGCTGTGGACGAGCTATACACGGCGTGCATACGGGGAGCTGCGGGTGCAGTACAATAACACATTCAGGATTCTGTTGGGGCTGCCGCGGTTCTGCAGCGCGTTTTACACTATCATGCGAAAGCGGTCCGCCTACTTGCTATCTTAACTCCGCGCCAGCTCCAACAGTCTCCTGAAGGTGTTTGCAGAGCGCCCCCAATGCCTTGAAAAGCCCCCCTCTTTTTTTCTTGGGAAATTTGTTTGGGACTTATCGCAGTTTTCAATGTAGGGAGCTAAACTCCGATGGAAACACGTATAATATCTTCTGTACCAGAGTAAAATTATATTCTGTTGCCGTAACCACAAAAGGAACCGTTTTAACCCTTGTTTAACGCGAGCTAAACCGCGGACAAAAATCTGATAATGTAATATGTATAAAAGGCATGTAAAGATTGTCGGCTACAGACACATAATACCCAAGTCCCTGACAATATAATTAAATCATTACACATGAAGTGCCGGCTCGTTTTAATGTCAATATAATTGTGAGATATTCAACTGTAACTGGCATACATGCCGGCTTGCTGTGCAACTTTGAACTCTATTCCAAGCGCCTGAAAAGAAGAACAGTTCTTCTTTGACCCCATGTTAATTGGAACAAGGCATGCCCCTTAAGGCCGAGATAAGCGTACGGCATGTGTGGGTACGCCAATGAAACTGATAGTACGTGCCAAGAATGCTACGTGTAATAAACAATTTGGTTCTTATTTATGCGCAATTATAGTTTACAATTCACGAAAATTAAGATTGCTTAGATATCTTTGAGGTTAAACAAGGAGTGCAAAGTTTTGGAATTTTACTACAATAAAGCACATAGTGTGTACCGATGGCTGATAGGGAGAAAGGGTCTCGAGGTGACTGGTAGCAGATGGATGTTGACTGCTTGGGATCGATCCACCTGGAAATCATTATACACATAAAAATGTCCACTGCTGAACAGAGGGTTCAGCAGTGTACATTTTTAGTTGTGATGGCGATGATGATGAAAACATGAAAGGATAAACTAAACTCAAACAAAAAAAAGGTCGCATTTCTGAAGGCTAGATGGCGTAGAGGCGCGAATGTGGGTCACGCAAGTCATCGAAATAGTCAACCTGCAGATGGGTGTCTGCAAAATTCGTTTGGTTTACTACCTTAGAATAGTGGGCATTAACACCCAATATTTCGCAATGGAGCTTCGGTGGCTCCTTGGTGTGGACTATAGCCTTCTAATATGGATCGCGCAGGTTAATATCCCGCTACGTGATCGAATTTTCGGAATTATATATATCTCTATATCTTGTCTATATCTTGAGACAACTGCGCACGCCTAAGAAGAGATTCAAAGGTCGTGCGTGAAGACGGCCAATCCGCACTAGGCCCGCGTGGGCCTAATAATATAATAATAATGATGATTACGCAATTCTAATATTCAGCCCAACCTCCCGATAGCCAAACTGTATAATATACATACCACATACAGTGTGTTAATGCCTAAACCCTGCATACCTCTTCACAAGGAAGCCCGTGACCCGCAATTCCAATTCAAATGTACGAACCCTGTACCTATCGGCACATAATTAATAAACCCTCTTCATATTCAAGTATAATTTATCACAATAACGTTGAAAATGTTCGGTGACCTCACGTCAGCGACCCGGAGATGGCTACGTGACCCCACAATCACTAAATCTGGTCGGCCATTGATCTACATTGTCAATTGTTCATAAATCAAATAAAAAAGTTGGCATTTTGATTAATCGAAAATTCTAGGCGAACTCTATGAAAAAATATTTAAATACTGCTAATAGTATATGGGAAATCTGAACTAAATCATCTTCATAAGGCTGTGATGTGATAAGTCCTTGTCTCACGCTTGTAAACAAATCATTTTTAATCATTACTTATATATTGACATGTGTAAACAACTTGGGGATAATTAAATAAAAAAAATTAAATATTCACAAAACTTCACCAGTTATAATAATTAAAATAAACTTTTTTGGACATTTTGATGTTTTTAATTAATTAACATTGATTACAAACTTAACTAAACAAGGCCCCATAATGCTTCCCTATACAACACCAATTTAGGAATTGGCACAACATACCTGTGCTGCTAAGCATACCTATACCTATAATGCATAGCTATGTACAATCGTGCTAAAATCAATAAAAATAATTGTTTTAGTGTCACTTTAATACTTAATTCAAGTAAGAATTCAATGAAATGTTGATGTTTTTCTAAAATAAATTGATTGAACATTCATACGAATATTTATATTAAACATTACTTAAATAGAGTTGATGTTTGGTATACTGACCTATAAGCAAAGTTTACACAAATTTCTGACCTGAGTTTAGAATTAGGAAGTTTCCAAAAAAACCTAATTTCCAGACTATGTTTTTATCAAACATGACAAGTCTCCAGATATGGTCGTAATTAGATGCGGTGTACTAATGTGTAGTGAGATAAAGGCAGGCCGTGGTGTCAAAAGGCCACGGTAGGCCTTTTAATTAGGCATCGGCCCATATCGGAATCAAGTTCCGGTTTCTCAACACTATTTTAGTCAAATGTTTGACACAACGGATCAATTGACATGACCACTTCTGCTAGTATTTATAATTCTTTGTGACTTATTGTTATGGCGCTTATAGTTACCTTCTCGGGATTTAGGTGTCCTTCAACACCAGCTTATTGTAACGTCCTTACCAAAGGACATGAGCCTACCCGTAAAGGGTGTATAACAAATCTTTTATTTCAAAGGTAAGGTGTCCCTACTCCGAATCTATTATTATCAAAATATGTACTGTCTTATTATCACCGATCTGTTAATACCTTTTAAAAGCAAAAAAATTAATTTGTCTCAAACCTTTAGTTACTAATTCTAGACTAAGTGAATGTTGAGTTTAGCTATTATCGGTATACAAATTTAACTACACTGTAATAATTTATAATAAACCTTTAATATTAATTTGTATACTGTTGCTGAACCTATAAATAAATAAATCAAATGGCTTTTTAAATAGTCTTACTATGTGACTATTTCAAAGAGGAAATTAGACTCTGTAGTTAGATAACTGCCTGTGAAGCCTAGTGTTGTGAGTATTGGGTTTATCGCAACTTGTTCCGGAGGTCGTAGGTCGCATACACGTCGTGTGATATTTTGCAGTTCGATAAGGACTTTGCCGGTTGAATCACCTGAAGAATGATGCCGTTTTTCCGAATACAAGTTCTGCCGTTGGCTATCAGATAGAAGAGGCTAAATGATTGTTTGTCAATTATCATCATCAGCCTATAAACATCTTCTTGCAGGGCACAGGTTTCCCTGCGTTGCATAGATCATAGAAGCAAATTCATTAAATTAGAAGAGCCATCGTATCATTTCGATATTTACATAATAACTATTTATTTCAACGTAGCAAATTTGAAGATACTAAAACAGGCATTTACTCAAAGGGAGAACTTTAATCAATTAAATTATATTCGATGTTATTTTAAAAGGTTTAATGAAATGAAATGAAATGAAATGCCATTTATTCGCTATAAATCATAGGTACACGAGGTTTTATACAAATATTACATTCCGCTACGATTGACCCGGTGGGTCATACGAATATTTAATTAAAGAAAAGAACATGCTATATAATTTTAATGATACTAATTAATTAATATTGTAAATCCATTAACTTTTTTAAGACTGTATAATAATCTCACAATCTACAATCAAATAATATTATACATAACGTAGTCGCGAGTTATCGTACAGACAACGCCATCTCTTATCTTTATACGTAACTAACATTTGACACACGCATTTGAGACGCAGATGCAGACGATTTCAACTGCACTAATTTTAACTAGCCCAAGACCTTAATAGCTATTTCCCACGGTTTACTAGATGTTATAAAGAGTACAACCGATAAGGCAATCAGCCGAGCGGCGCGTGCACGTATGTAAATATTAAACAATTGATAACAGTATGATCAATGCTCAGAAATAAACATTGCGATCAATAAACATTTGTAGAGTACCTTGAACGATGTCTCTTAATAAGATAAGTTTTTATATATACACAAGGTAGTTAAATACTGACGCATTACCAAAATAATGAACTCAAAACTCATGAAGTCGGTTAAAAATATCTTTATTCAAATAAATCTTTTGAATCGTCAATAAACAGCAGCTTAGAAATCAAAGTGAAGTTGTTTCGTTGTATAAAACTACAGGGATTTAGGTACAATTGGCATTACATTCATAGATACCAAGGATAGATACCGAAAGCAAAGTCTAATTCTTTTATTACTCCTAATTGTGTATTATTTACCTAATATTTGATTTATCTCATTTTAATATTCAATTTAGGTTATTTTAGTACAACACATTTTTCGAATACTTAAAAAAGGGCATATCCAAATAAAACTGTATTTTATATTCGGGATACCCCACGAGGTCCCGTCGTGGTGATCTCATGTTTAAGATAAGGAAGTAGGTTACATTACAATTGTTATATCATTAAAAGATGGTTTACTTTATAAAAATAATCATTGTCATATCTGTAACAACATTATATTTTGATTTGTTGAAAAAAACAAATAATATTTTATCACCCGTGGATTCTTTTTACAAGCCTACGGGAGTTATCTTGCATTTTTATCGTTCAAAAATAAATGAAATAAGTAATTATGCATCAATGAAACGTGATTTTGCAATTGATTGAAATGCGTCAGAAATGCACATTGTTATTATTTTAATATTATCATCTTTAAATATTTGCTATAGGTATTCGGGATTATCTTAAACAAAATGAAACGTTAATGTTATCGCAGTAATAATATTTTCACGTTATAACAATATAATGATTATGAAAACTACAGCCACATATTCTACCATAACGTATAAATAATACCATAGCTTCATTCAATATTCATAAGTGTTAAAATAACACTTATGAATATTGGACCCAGATTGTCCTCTGTCGGGAAGTATAATAAAGGGGAAGCCGATTATAAAATTACCGGGTATAAGCGATCTGACAACTGTTGTCTGGGGTGATGGTGCAGTGGGGGGTGATGGGCGCAGTGGGGCATTGATGGATATGAACTATCAGTTGTTATTTTTTCGTTCAATCCACACCTTGTTCATTACATTTTCATTCATTATCTCACTTTGCAATATATTCAACATTCTTCCGAAACATGATTGTATAAATTATAAACAAATATTGATAACTTTGCACAAATACAAAACTAATTAATAAAACAGTTTTAACGCCTAAAAAATATCACGCATAAACATGACCGAAGCCAGAGGTTGAATGGAAATCTACATCTCAAGATATACGGATGGGTACGTTGTTTTTTTTGCAATACTTTAACCTTTTAAAAGTTGAAAGTAACGATAGCTTTAATTCATCATCATCATCATCAGCTCATTAGACGTCCCCACCGAGGGCACGAGCCTACCCGTATAGGGTGATTAGGCCTTAGTCGTCCACCCGGGCCCAGTGCGTGTTGGACGACTTCACACACAACCTTCGAATCTCTTCGCAGGCGTGCATGAAGGTTTCCTCACGATGTTTTCCTTCACCGTAAGAGCGTCGGATAACGTACATATATTTTCGAAAATTCGAAAATACATTGGTACGTGTCGGGATTTGAACCTCAACCCTCCCGGTAGGAAGGCGACAGTCCACACCACTGAGCCACCGACGCTCTTAGCTTTAATTGTATATGTTAAAATAGTACAGGACGGTCAGGACGGTCAGGACGCCCACCTGGTGGTAAGTGATTACGCCTGATTATGACAGACCGCATTGAAGACAGATTCTTCGTCAATGCCGCACTGCGCCCGTCACCCGAGACAACAGATGTTAGGTGTCTGGTAATTTTCTAGCTACTTACAGTGCCCTCATCCCGAAACACGGAAGTGCATAACACTCCTGTTTACGGGACGATATTTGGCACTACCTAGACGACTCAGTACAGAGTCTTCTACCTTCGTATTACTACTAGAGTGACCGACATAGCCCACAGGATAAGCAAGTTTAAGTGGCAGTGGACAGGGCACATAGTGCGTAGAACCGATGGCCGATGGTGCGGAAAGGTTCTCGAATGGTGTCCACGTAGCAGAAAACGAAGCATAGGCCCACCCCCTACCCAACTATCGCAGTCCTCCGCTGGCCTTAGATAAATAATGAACTAACTATGTAAGTACGCAATCACGAAGAAACGTCAACCAAAAAATGTCCGAGCCGCACTTTACACGCGTATAGTTACTGTGATATCTATAATATAAAATAAATCATGTTGGCCCTAACATGTCACTGAAAGGGTCTCACCTCTCTCTTCAACCTATTGCAGTCCACTGCTGGACATAGGTCTCCCCCATTTTGCGCCAGACATCCCGGTCCTCCGCCTTTCTCATCCAGCTTCCACCAGCGACCTTTCGCAAGTCGTTGGTCCATCGGGCCGGATGGTCCACGGCATGCTTTTATAATTTTATACTGAAAGGGTATAAAATTATAAAAGCATGAGTACACTACTATATCATTATGACAAGTAAAAATGAATTCTGCCCAACTGACGCGATGCACAGATTTTGCCGCGGACACTTTGAGTGAGATTATGCTTCTAGTCAAATTATGGTTTATCTGAGTTGCTGGCTGGTCTCCTCCATTTACGCCAGTTAACTTGGTCCTCTGATTTAGTCATGAAGCCTCCACCAGCGATGTTATGATAAAATGCTGTCTCCCCGCGGGTTTCAGCCCAGTACCCTCGGATTACACGGCGATGAAGTAATGGTCAGATCACATTTTTTTTATTAAAAGTGTAACTACTGAGTTTCTTGCTGGATTATTTCAGCAGAAAACTACAATCCAAACCAGTGGTACCTTGCAGTGGCGTGGAGTCCATACATGTAAATAAGCAGTGCAGACCCTGTGCGTTCAGACAACCCGGAAAATCGACATCATATAAAATTATTCCCACTAATTCGCCCATAGACAACCATAGACGATCCGCTGTCATTTAGATACTTATTATGACAATAATGAAAATGTTATTTTTTCAAATCAAGCCACACCTGGCTTCATTTGACATTCATAAGTGTTTTAATTTAGGTCCAAATAGTGGCATACTCAAAAATGTAAATGGCTTTATTACATTTAGATTTTTGTCTATTCCTCAGTGGCAATGAATTATGCTTATACAATAGTTATCATTATTAAAATAAGTAGGTAAATTTGTAAGCAAACGTATTTACTACACCTTAAAATAGAATTGGACATTGTATTCCATTAAAGATGCGTTGTCAATATGATAACGAAGAGGGGAATAACTGTGTGAACGATAACACACTGCAATGAATGCAGTTTGTATTTTTTGCAAACAAACCGTTTCGCCAAATAAGGTTACTACTAGTTACTGAATGTTTCCTTAACCCTCTTCCTTTTAAACTCATAAATGCTATTATATTAAGTTGACCTACAAAAAAAATAATGAGCAAAGCATCTCTCTTAATTGGCATATCGGAATCAATCACGAATCAGAGCGACGGATCCAAAGTCCGTCATTTGTAGTGTATAGGACGAAATTGCAATTATTCACTGCAGTATACAGAGGAGGTTTCAATTCTACTATTTATCTGACTTAACGACACCATTATGGTATTTATCAATCCGTTTTGGTATTCCGTTACAATTTTAATGGTAATTGTTAAAAGGGAAATCAGTTATAGTAAATTAATGTCATGTTTTACGAAATTAAAATCTTACCATAAAACAGAACGA
>PQWD01006802.1:1240-30184 GCA_019425675.1 Leucinodes orbonalis | reverse complement strand
GTTACAGAGTTTTGTCATTTACCTACACATAACTTTACAATAATTTATTACAAACATTTTGATTTGAAATATTATTTAATTTAATTAGTAGTGGCATAATCTTAGGATGGTAGCGTCACTTCTACTAAGCCGTAATGGGCCCTTGGATAATATAGGGGCCTGTGACCTACTATGGGACGTTATAGGCCGGAGTTTATAACTGTTTTCATTGAACTACGAATGGCAGCTTGTAGAATACCTATTTCCAAATACTTTTAAACTGAACCAATATATTACGGTGAAGGAAACATCGTGAGGAAACCTGCGCTCGCCTACGAAGTGATTCAAACGTTGTGAGTGAAGTCAGCCTATGTGCATTGGGCCCGCGTGTACGACTTAGGCCTATACACCCTTTACGGGTAGGCTCGTGCCTCTCGGTGGGGACATATAATGAGCTGATGTTAATGCTTGAGATCTCAGAATAAATATTACTCTTAGCTTGAGATATTACAAGATTAATTAAATTATTTTCTAGCTATTTCCTATACTTGGAACAAGATGGCGTTACGTGTATGTCTGAGAATATTTATTTTATTACATTGCTTGTACCGTGACGTCAACCTCGCACCTCTCATGAATATTGTACATGTTAATATATCAACAGGCCTAATTGCGTTACGTGTTTGGGAATGAAGGCTTACGGTGACAGGTGGAGAAATATCAAACGTCGACGTGACGTCAGCACTGTGACGTAGCAGATGATCACTGACAAACAAAATAAATCGACGTCAGACTTAGACCATCTTAGATAAGCAATACTACATCATAACAATATTCTTGGTTGATATTTCGTCGTGATTGTGCATCTACATCGACGATATTATGTATTAATAAAGGTAGATACGCCATCCGTGCCTCAACAATCTTTTGTTTAGGTAAATGTACGCTCATTCGAAATTATGTGTGTTGTCGCTGCATTCGGAATACTTTGTTTTTCCGATTGTTTTGTGAGCATATCACGAATCTATACTTTTTTACATCATTGATCTCGATAGTTTATTTAACCTACTTACAGTCTCGCCCGAACTGTCCATCTTCGTGCGGTTTCTGGATGGCAAATGAAAAGGCGATCGGCCTAATATTGGTCGCATTTTCATATTTAACGAAGCCATATCTACTCGAGTATAACAAAAAGACGTCTAAATTATTGTGATGCTAGAAATAAAAACGTCGAGGTCTGAAGCCAACTTGTAAATTTGTCTGTGTCTTTCCTTCCAGGTTTCTTTTATGCTTTGAAATATTATATTTCACTTTTGACTGAGCGAAACTTTGTAAATACAAACGTTTGCATAGTTACACGTGTGCAAAGAATTGAATTTCATATTAGGGCAGGTTTTATTTGCCGTTTCGCCGAAATTAGACTGTTTTAGCGGGATCGTAATGTAGTTGTTGTGTTCGTATTATATTTCCGACGATAATCACCAGAGTGGAGTAATCCGACGAACATTACAACGAGAAGCCGTTGAACATATTAGTTCCAATATTCAAAATAGAACCATAATCTTAACCAATATTACGGAATAAATCGTATATCATTACGAATATTATGAAGCTGAAGAGTTTGTTTAAACGCGCTAATCTTAAGAGCTTCTTACTGGCCCGATTTGAAAGTATACGATATTATACAGCTGAAGAGTATGTATGTTTGTTTGAACGCGCTTATCTCAGGAACTACTGGCGCTTTTAAAAATGCTTTCAGTACTTGTAGCCCCGAAACTACTGGCCCGATTTGAAAGATTGTTTCCGTGTTAGGTAGCCTCTTTATGGAGAAAGGTTATCATCATGATTGTTGGGTGAAGCGCGTTGAGCGCTTCTGTTCTCCCAAATTCAGTCATTAATAAATTAAAATATTAATTACAAAATAATAGAATATTATAAGAGTATGTCCGTAAGTTATGAATTACTTATCGGATATTAAATTTATCCCAGCATTATTAATTTACTCGGAAATGTGAAAAAGGCACAAACTAAGTTTTCGCGGCTTCATTGCACGTTCTGACTCTTTCTATCAAGTACATCATGTAGATGTGTTGATTTTGAGCCCGTATAAGTAAAACTCAAAAACGCTAATTTTTGAGATGTGCCCCTATAGTATTAAAGGTGCGATATATCATCACGCTAAGAACAATAAAACAGAGCACAAAGGAAGAATGTTTGAAAATCAGGTTTTTTTCGTGCTGAGGGCTTCCGCTGCGTACGCGTAAACAGTTAAATTCCCAAAAATCATATATATATTGTTCCCTTTAAAATTCTAAAAAATGGTCCGAGATAGTATATTATATCCATCATTTAGCTCACTATAACCCCTCTTTTTTCTAAAAAGACTACTGCTGTTGGCCGCAGACGGCCTTAATAGCTAGCGATGAGTGCAGATGGCTCTCAGCCTTAACATTTTTCTCAACGAGTTGCCTGCAGTTTGCAGTTACCGAGGTGATGGAGATGCTCAAATAACGAACACCGAATCACCCGTCTCCGGCAGAATTGGTTTTCAATCAAGCTTCCATTTCAAACAGCATGAAAATCTTTATACATCCAGTTCCTGTTTTTCCTAATAAATAATAAATATCCACTGACCTCCCACACAGCGCCATCTAGTCTAAAACAAGCACTAGCCTGTAATACGGATACTAAAATACGGAATAACATACTTATTTATTTATTTTTGTAAATACATACATATTATACATAGAAAACACCAAGACCAATACAAACAGACATGTTCATGCAGATGCAGATCGAACCCGGAACCCTTGGTGTAGCAGCCGTCGTCTTAACCATAACACCAGAGGGGTTATCAAATGAATACTAGTAATTAGCAAATAAACGTATTCAACATAGATACAATAATGTACTCTGATACCAAATTAATCGATTTCCATATAAATTATCGTTTAACATACTAATTCCTGTTATTGTTAGCAGAATTATAATCCTGTTTCAATGCTAACTGATACATTGACATCATTATAATTGAATTTGAAAGCTGTTTTGTGGTAAACTGTCGCTTCATATTATGAATGAAAATGAAAATGAAAAGTGTTTATTCAGTTTAGGTCCTTAAAGAACACTTATGAATGTCAATGAAGCTACCACTGGTTCGGGAGGTAGTGTTCCACTGAGAAGAAACCAGCAAGAAACTCGTAGTTACTCTTTTTCAAAAAAAATGTGTTGAATACAGATTCATTGTAATCAAAAATATTATAAAGCAAATTATATGTTTCAAATTTTTACGTATTATTGGTAAAAATATAATAATCTACAAAAGTACTATTAAGCAGTTAAGTATTTTATAAATTTTAAATAGATGACAACAAAAAAAAACAAAAGTAGTGCAGGCGTGGAAATCAACATGTCCATGAGTTTTTATCATTTATATAATCTTCAACACTATAGTAAGCTTTATTAAATAGACTTTACATGAGACTTAAACTTATGCAGGGGTAAATCAATTACATTTTGTGGTAGCTTATTAAAATTTTAATGCTAATGCTAATTATTTACTCTAATATTAGGGTTGGTGGGCTCAATGTGGTGTGGACTGTTGCCCTCCTACCGGGAGAGCTTAGGTTCAAATCCCGCCACGTATCAATATTTTTTCGAATTTATATGTTCGTTATTCGACGCTCTTACGGTGAAGGAAAACATCGTGAGGAAACCTGCACACGGCTGCGGAGAGATCAAAGGTTGTGCGTGAAGGCAGCCAACCCGCACTGGGCGTGTACGACTCAGACCTATACACCCTATACGGGTAGGCTCGAGCCCCTCGGTGGGGACGTATAATGAGCTGATGGTGGTTAGTTTTGACGACTCTACATAAGTCGCTCGGGTGAAATTTCGTGTTCATGAACATGTCTGGTTGTGTCGGTCTTTATGTTTATTCTTAGCTATTTGCAAATGTTTATTTTTATTTTTTTTATTTACGCCTTTTATGGTATGAAGTGAACGAGATGACTCATTGGCTCATCTGATGGTAAGTGATACGCCTGCCCATGACAAATGTAGTATTAAATACGCCAATACCGTAAATAGTGAAAAAAAATTTGTTTGATTTAGGGGCTCAGTACCGGGTCTCACATAGTAATTAATTCTTATGTTTAACTCATCATACTAATGATTACCGTACTAACTATATTCTGACTAACGTACCAACTAATAATTCTATGGATTTGAATAATTTCAAACAATTTATTTTAATGTTTTATATATTACAAAGGTGCATTACAGTAAGCAGGTATAACTGTAAACAAACGCATTTCAATTATAGTTGCGTCTTAGTTAACCGGGCTCGACAGGGTTGCGTTCAACAAATGGAATTTAAGCCGATCTACGCTGCGGTTAGCTCCGTTTAGTTCCGTGCTGCGTTTGAAACGAGCGGGTTACTTGCCTCTTGACTTGCTACATAACAATATTTAATTTTATTTGATGGGTGAAGTTTAAAAGAGGGGGTCAACATTTCGCATCTTTAAATGTAGGAAGCTAAAAATGTATGGAAGGACGTATATAAGTACAGCAGAGTTAAACAATATTCTATTTTCGTAACCAGGAAAGGGAACCATGTTACCCCGAATTTGATTCGAGTGAAACCGCCAGCAAAAGCTAGTAATTAATTAAAATTAGTTGAAAATATACTTATTTTCAACTTATTTCACATTAAAAATCGGGAAGTTACCTGAGAGAATTTCTGTTTTGCAAATGAAACTTGATTGTTATGATCAATCCAATAAAACTTTTTTAACCAAGCCTACCTTACCCATCTGTGTTACAGCATGCCATTCAAAGGCCGGCAACATATTTCTATGCCCTCTGGTATTGCAAGAGTTAAGCGAAGGTGTAATTTACTATCATATCAGCCGTCTGCTAAGTAGCGAACGTTAAGTTACTAGTTGGGTCTCGAGTTTCTCATACCTGCGACGGAGTAGAAGAGGATCCGTATCAGCATGGATAGCGTGTCCGGGCTAGATGTCCGCTCAGCGCTTCCTCACAGCCCGTCTTAGGACTATGGGCATGGAAACCCAGGCAAGTTTATTTGATAGGAGTACGACATAACTACCAGTGCCCTTGGGGGGAATGGTAGTTATGTCGTACTCCTATCAAATAAACTTAGTTTTGGAACTAGAATTATCCACGATGGATTCTTTTCCTATAAAAAAACGTTACGCGCTATGTCATTAAAAAAAACATGGATACTTATGTCAAGAAAGACTCAAACGAGGCTGCAAAACCAAGCCCTTTGCAACTCACATTGTGAGAGTATATTTGTTGCCTTCGTTCTGTTGGCGCAATTTGTCTTTTATTGTTAACCCCTAGTTAGTTACTAATAGCAGACTTGTAAGTTCCCCCGCATTGCCTTCAAAGTTTAAATACTCTTCAAACTTAACAATACACAGTTGTTAGCATTTAGACTAAGTTTGAGTTTGGTCTGACTAAAGACAAGCAAGTTATGTTTCTATAAGATGCTTAAGTACATAATATTGTTTCGATTAATTTTAATAGCACCATTTTCTTCACATTGTACTTAGTAACTGCGAGTAAGACCAAATAGTTAGTCGCTTTGTGCGACTTTACCCAGTTTCTTTAAGATTTTGCAGGCTGAATGTTGATTCAAAATTATTTGATATTGATAATGATGATTTTGTGTTTTGGGTTACGGCCTAATCTTTAATTACCCATGGTTGTTCTGTGTAAGGACTGTTCCTTGCAGAGGGATGGTGATGTACTCGGTTAGGTCGTTGCAAGACCTTGTTGCCCTCATGCTGAGTAGGTTCTAACTGGACAACACTAGAATTTTCTTTATGGGATGACAAAAATTATGCAACATCTAACGTCGATGTTCGGATCGTTATTGTGTTTTAATAGTAAAATTTTGCACTAAATTGTTTGTAGATTGTAATTGGTAACACCATTAGACAATTCGTAACTATTCACCATTTTAAACCATTATCTTTAAAGTTGTACCTACCAGTGTTCAAAATTTACAAATGGATTGAAAAGTATCATAATAGTGTTGTAATATCAAATAGATTAGTAGAATTGAAGCCATGGTAGGTAGGCGTTATATTCCGTCAACACAGCCTTACGACCATCAGTCACCCAAGACTACAGACAAATAAATACCCACTATCATTCACACAGCGCCATCTAGCCCAGAACTAAGCATTAGCCTGTAATATGGGTACTAAACAACCTATATTTATTGTCCGAAAAATAAATTGGAAATATTGTACATAGAAAACACAAACCAAAACATACATGTTCATGCACACAAATGTTAGGTACTGCCCAGGGATCGAACCCGGAACCCTGGTTGTAATAGCTCACGTGTTTACACCAGATGGGTCGTCTGCAAATGTTAGTTCTCTCATAAAAAGTAACAAAAAATCAAAACTCTCAGATTCAGCGCCGAGTCGTGGCGTGCATAGAGATTATGGTTAGAGTATGCAAAGTGAGTGTCACTAATAGCAAAAACAACAAATACTTTACATTTTTTCAAATTATGCTGTTGTTGACAGCAGATCGTCAATGGTTTCAAATCTGTAGAGGGAAATTGACGAATAAGTGGGAATCATTTAATATGTTTGCGATTTTCCGGGTTGTCTGGGCGCACAGGGTATGCACTGCTTATTTGCATATGGAGTGCACGCCACTGGTTGCGAGTCTACCAAAGATTACACTTTACAATCCATTACTGCATTACATGGTAAGCACCAACATTGTTGCTATCAACACCGTTCAATAATGAACGTCCGATGCGCAGTTCATCCGGCGCCGGCGGCTCCGCGTCCGGCTTTGCCCGGTCCCCATCCGGTTTGGACCGGTTTTGCCCGTTCCTGCATTACCTTTTTTCCATTAGCGGGTTCACTTTTATTTGCACGTTGCGGTTCTGTAGTTGATGAATTAAAAATCACAGGATTTGGCGTCCATTAGGATTAGTTACGTACGTTATACATCTATAACATAAAAAAAAATTGGAGTGTCTGTTTTAATTATTGAAATACCCTTTATTTACTAAATGTATGCGGTACATAAACCAAAATAACTCTTGCTGCTTGCTCCGGGTCATCTCAGAAATGGCTAGACTGATTTTGACGGGACTTTTATTGGCAGGTAGCTGATGTTATGAGGATAACTTTGAGCTACCTTTATTACAGAAAAATGCTTTTTATTGTAGAAAAAATAGGTTTTGTTTTACAGCGTAGCGCGCAGCTCACATCTCGCTTTTGCGCGCATTAACGTGGGTTCATAAAGAGATTTTCATTAAATTTGGTATGTAGTTAGCTGCTACCCTTGATAAACAAATAGGATACGTTTTACTTACTGAGATCATAAAGCTTATTGCACGCTAAAATAAAGAAATAACTAAAAAAACTTCATACCTACCATTAACTTAAGCAGCCGTATAATATTCGAAGTCTGCATCGCGGAGGGAAGTTGGAGTGCTTAATAATAGATCCGATCAATTAGTTTAGGAGCAATGGCGTGTTCCGGCCGCGGGAAGTTTGTGTAATTGCAATACCTTCCCCACTTCTGGGCCTGGGCTCAGGCGAAGTTGGCGACTTGAGTGCGGATGCTCGAAAGTGTGTTGAAAACGCAATATCAGAGAAAGAGTTGTCTCTCTCTAAACGGTTAGGTTGGACTCTTGCGTAAGAGACAACAGTAATATTTCACTTATTTTGTAACTTACATTTATAAGATTTTATTGATTGATCTATTAAAGTACTCGGGGGAAAATAAAGAGTACTGCTGGCTAACTAAGCACAATGCTTTGCAGTCTTATGTTTATTTAGCAGTCTTTGTGTTTTTATGATCTACACGCTTTTTGATACCTATTACCCACCATCATTAATACGAGTATTGAGGCAAATACAGATTGTGGCTTATCCTAAGTACTAGGTACTTATATATGGACATGTTTATCAAATGAAAATCTTATTGATATTTATAGCAACAGAATTTGATAAAAACATAATATGCTCATATCATATCTGGGTTAAATGTATATTTTCAATGTTCTTTGCAGCATTGTTGCAGTCACTAAGCGTTGAACTTATGACAATAAGTTTTGTTAGACACCATTACACATATGCGACTAAAAGATTCAAGTCTCATAACATTGGAATAGTGCCAAATCTCCGGGTGCGCTTGCAAAGTGATTTCTTGAGCCGCAAAGCGACTTATCCCTTGTGAGGGAGCGAATTTTGCTGCAAATGACAAATTGATCAAGCGTAGAAAGGTACGAAAGTGTGTTGGGTTTAGGGGTTAAGCAAGGGTTGATGGTATATAGGGCTGGTTATCGCGTTGTGACTTTTTTTCGGTTAACTGTATTTTTCACTAACCCTACAAGATCTCTGAAGCTATTACCTTTGACGACCCATATATATGTGTAGATACCCGGACAGTACAAACATTTGTGTGCATGAACATGTCTGTTTGTAATGGTCTGGGTGTTTTCTATGTATAATATGTTTGTATTTACAAAAAAAGTATGTATATCCGTTGTATAGAACCCATATTACAAGCTAAATGCTAAGTTTGAGACTAGATGGCGCATGTGTGAATATCATTGGATATTTATTTATTATTATTTATCTATTTTTACCAGAACTACGCGATCAACTGATTCACTGCTGCATAAAAATACAATACTTAATTGATTATTAAAACGAAACAGTGCATTTGTGGTGTATCATCTGGCGCTATTTAAGTACAAAACATATAATTTCATTGTTATTCATAAGGCTGAAAGTGTACTTTAAGAATGATTTCAAAAATGATATTTTCATGACTGCGAGTATGACTGTGAGTATTTGCTGCTTAAAGAGAACAGTTCATGTCTCATGATTTTGGTCTCCGTTAACCTCGCTCACGGCAAAGCAAGATGCAAGGAAGTATTTCACAGTGGATTTCATATCGTCGTTGTATCACTTCAATCAAACCTTCCTAGTCCTGCCGAAGCATGGCTTTCCGATCATTATTATATAATTAATTAATATATAATTTCCAATTAATAAGCTGGTGATGGAAGACTACTTTAGAAACATGTTTTAGTAGAAGGATGTCATTTACCAGGCAGTCTAGGTACTAATTGGTAGATTCGGTACTGAGTCGTGTGGGTAGGTACCATCGCAGTGCCAGATATCATCCCGGGAAAAAGAAATGTTTTGCAATTCTGTGTTTCAGGATGAGAGTACTGTAGCTAGCATAATAACCGGATATGAGTCCTAACATCTGTTGTTTCGGGTAACGGGCGCGGTACGGCATTGATGTAGAGTAATAACTGTCTAACAGTTCTTGGTTTCCATCAATGCCGCTGTGTCATGGTCAGTCGTGTCACCTACCATCAGGTGAGCACCCTTTTTCCGCCGCTGACAGATATATCCGACAGGTTTATATAAAAAAGCATGTTTGATATTGTAACATAGTTTATACATACACTATGTCTCTTCCTCCATTATTTGTCATCAGCCTATAACGTAACACGGCAGGATACCTATAGGCCTCCCAACATTGCTTGGCTTTGGGCTATAACCCGCGGCCCAATGCAAATAGTAATGCAGTGATAACGACTGACGAATAAGGCCTATACTCCCTTTACGGGTAGACTCGTGCCCCTCGTTGGGGACGTATAATGAGCTGATATGATGATGAAATGGTGAATAAATAAGAGATAAATGATAATTAAATATCCTGTTCCCCGCTATGGCGTAATCTTTTTTTTTAACAAAATTTTACATAATACATCTGAACCGACAGTCCAAGAACATCTCATCCCGACCGCTTTAAAAAAAAGGAAAAATTTTTGAAACAATCCATCGAAATTACATTTTAAAATCGATAAAACTGTCCAACTTGTCGTATCCAACCGGGCAGCCCTATCCATCCGAAATTCCCGCTACATTCGGGCGACAGACGTAAAAAACAATTTAAAGGGTTGGCCTTATTGGGACCTTTTTGGGAACCTATTGAAACAGTGTTAATAGGTCAATGCTAATCTTTTGTGCTAGGTGACGAATGAATGGCGAGGTCTTGAGTTACGGCCTCCTTCAGTGCCCCCTTTGAACCTATACGAGAATAATTTGTATACCGTGACCTACAATATATTGAATATATGGGTACTGAGACCCCACTATTAGCTGCTCTCATTTCTACTGTGCTATTAATTACAGGAAAGGAAATGTCTTATGACTTTTTTCATATGAAATTGTGTAATGCATAATTAAATATTTGTGTGGCGTACATATAATTTAAAATCATACGGATAGTCACGATTAAACCTCGTTGCTACATTTTTTTCAACAGAATTAAAGTTTAATCAATATATCCGTATGAGTTCTCACATTTTATCCATTGTCTTTTATGTGCATTCTGAAATTTAATTGCACTCAACAATTTTGGGCAATGTGTAAAAATGTATAATAATACTATTTTTCTCTTACTGTGCAATGATGTAAAAAGTATAGATTCGTGATATGTTCACGAAACATCTGAATAAAGAGTTCCGAATGCAGCGACAACACGCATACACATATTTCGAATGAGCGTACATTTACCTCAACAAGGAGCCTACAACCGTAGTCTCTTTGGCGGTTCGTTTTTGAGGCACGGGTGGCGTATCTACCTTTATACAGAACATCATTGTTACTGTGTATCGAACGAATCGAGTACAAATGGTACTTCTTACTTTCACATAGACTTGGAATAGTAATATAGATATATGGGGGAGACCTATGATCAGCAGTGGACTTCGATAGGTTGAATAGAATAGTAATATCTAGAAAATGATATAATATTTTTCTAACAAGATCGTTAATATCCATTGACCCATAAATTAGTATTCTTAATAGCATTTATGAACACAAATAACTGTACAAACTCATAAATCTTGCAACAAATGAAGTTTATTCATAACAATAGCTGTTCGCGTAACATGTAATGGGATATTCGATAGAAATAAAAGCAACACTAAATTCCAGATACAAACTATTCACACGGGATCGTAATTTACTACCAATGCTTGTTACGTTCGATTTTATAACACCATATATTTCGAGACACACATTTAAGAGAAGTGCGTTGAATTTATTACTTATTGTATTTTTCACGTTTCAGTTTTATAACAGTTTTTCTAGAATCTAATTTAGCGTAGCTCAGAGATAGACAACACAGTCAACATTATTTTATTTATTATAGGTGAAGAGAAATAAAATTTATGTTTAATAAGAAAACAGTCCAATAATATAAAAAAATATATAACCTGAAATTATTTGTTTGCTTAATAACAAAACCATAACACATTAAAAATAAATTATTTTAGATCTGTTTTATATAAAATGTTTTTTTCTTTTTAATCTGACCCATTTTTTACACTATCGGTACCAATATATTTATAAACCACTTAATGTAATCAATAAATTAAATGATTAAAACCTTACCTATAAAAGACGTTTAACGAAAACCTTAAAGCAAATTGTATCACAGATAACCAATACCAGTCTTTATTATTTAACGAGACGCTCGCTGATTACGTTTTCATCAAATAACCAATGATCGTATTTTATTTAATCGTAAATAAGGTATTGTCGGTTTCCCGTGGATGCCGTAAATTACCCTGTCCCGGGCGAATTACCTTCCTCGGCTCTAATAAATATCAATCAATACTTAGGAAGAAATAAAAAAGGAAAGGAATTGTGCGTGTTTTCGGGAATTGTCCTGATGGTTTTAATGAACTGACTATTAGGGGAAGTTTTGTTCAAAGTGTTTTAGGGGTTTCAGCTTATACCTTATGGGATGAAAGTTAACCTCATAGGTCTGTGATCCACACTACTGTTAAACGAACGAGTGCCATATCACCACCGCAGTGCCAGATATCATTTCGTAAATAGTATAGTATTTTTTATGTGATAGGTATACAGAACGGTCTGGACGCACACCTGATGGTAGGTGATACGCTTAACCATGACAGAGCGGCATCAATGGAGACCAACAACTGATAGACAGTTATTATGCTCCATCAATGCCGCACTGCCCACGTCGAGTCAGCAACAGATGTTAGGTCTCTTATACCCGGTAATTTTACTAGCTCCAGTAACCTCATCCCGAAACACGAAAGTGCATAACAATCCTATTTCTTGGGACGATATCTGGCACTGCGGTACCTACCTAGACGACTCAGTATCGAGTCTACCACCTAGTGTTTTGCACTTCTGTTTTTCGGGATGAGGCCACTATTGCTTGTTAAATTACTGGTTATGAGGGATATACATAATGATTATGTGTTATTAATTTTCTTCAACATTGCATCTGTCTTGGTCAGGCGTATCACTTGCCACCAGGTGAGTGCACTGACCGTCCCGTTCACTTATAAAGAAAAAATCGAGTGATGAACACCGGGCAGGGTTGACGGATAAAAATAACTACTTTTAAACTACACAACGAGCGCAAGGGCGTTCTAGAGTGAGACTCAAACCTCGGCTTAAGGCGTTGCAGGAGGAGCAGTAGGGATAAAAGCGGTCTGGCACATGCCGTTACGCGAATAGGGACTGAGCGAACCTACAGGGAATCCGACGATAGTCCCGCCGGCAGGGACGGAAACAAAAAGTTGTACCACACTTGTTTACTGTAAAGCTTTGATATCACTCCGGTTAAGTTGGCTCATTTATGCCGAAGCGTGGCTCTACCCCATCAAATTACCAATGACCATCAAGTATAATAGACATCAGCCTTATCAATTGTTCCATTCAGGATTCTAGACGTCTAGACTGAAGTAGACACTTAAAACACAATACGAAGCTGTTGTGAAGTATGGTCTGAAAGACATCGTTAGTACATACTTGTGATTTTTACCTTCCGACCGTTAGAACTGATCTCGAGCTCAGGAACGCGGTAGGAAGCTGAATTATAACTTAATTAAAATTTCACTATTTTAATAACTATTTATTAATCACATTATTTAATTGATCCACAGAGAAAGAACAATTTCAAATTCATATCTTTATCATTATGATAAAAATAACGACTATGTTCAATACGAAGTAGTAGAAACGGGGTATTAGGACCTTTTTAACAGGCATGATCCTAACTACTATAGAAAACCAAAATTTTATTGGGTATATCCGTCTGCGACAATTAAAAAGTTGGGAAAGCCCTAAACAATCAAACGAGCTTAACATTAAAACCTTAAGTTAAACCAAAATGAATCTCAACTAATACGCTGTAATAAAAACTAAACAGGTCGATTGACTTACGTGTGACCTTCCTGACAAGTTACTTCGTTAGTTTTGGGGAAAATTAATGTATGTATATAGTATTTTTTCTCCTCTATACTACTCTGCACTAGCCACCCGAGACTACAGATGTTTAGTCGGGATCGTGTTTGGTCCTGACCTACAATCAGCATCTGTGTTAGAAATATTGTATATCAACATAATATAAATGAATCTACATTTAATTAGAGGCATTTTCGGACCAATGCTTTCGCACTAAAAGCGAAAATCGTGAGTTAAATTGTAGTGACCCCGATATTAACAGGTTTTATAATATAATAAACAAAAAAAATCAGTGGAGCCAATACTTAAGGGTTCGATGTTCAACATCCGGAAAATCGAATCGAATTGATTCCTGAAACAGAATACTAAACAATTGCATCTGAATACTTCCCAACAATAACAAAGGCTTTATCTCGTGCAATATTCACTGCTAGTTGTCAACAATATTGAGTTCTATTTATGCAAAGTTGAATTTGGTGGCGTCTTCAAATACAGTAACTCGTATAAAAAAACTAGTTTTTTACTAATATTTTATTCTTACTTTTATATTATTAATAAAATGTTTTTATCTGAGAATTTTCTTAGAGTGGTTCGCATGAAACCTTGCCTTTCTGTCTACTTTATACATTTCTATCATTATTGCGTTTTATGGAAACCTTTGCTTAGTGACGCTTAATGCTGGACATAGTTCGTTCGCATCTTTTTTTTTGTTTGAATTAATTCTTCGGATTTGAAAGAAATACGTGAACTATAAATTGTGTCTGTAGTTTAGAAAGTATCTAATTGTCATAAGGTATTATAATTTTAGGTACCGATTTTTGCCTTTCGTTTACAAAATCCCTTATGAAAACATAAATATACTCGTAGGCATAATTATTGAGGCATGAATGTGTTTATAAAAGCCATCAGCGGAGATTGCTGGGCTCTAACGAGGCCGTTAAAGCATCCACCAAGCCATACATTTGAAAGTAAATTAAATTTCATTTTAATCATAATAACAGTGTAGAAAATTACCATTACTGTCGCTTTTTATAATAATTAACATCAATGATGTTAAACATGCGATTTTAAATTAAAATTTATAAATAGCGCATTTTTATTTATATCGTCGTGAGCTTCATTTCTCTTTCTCTTCAACCTGAAGCAGCACTCTGTTTGGGTTCAGAACCACAATTTGCGTCAAATATCTTGGACAACTAATAATAATAATAAATATCCACTAACATTCACACAGCGCCATCTAGCCCCAAGTTAAGCATAAAGCCTGTATTATGGGTACTAAATAACGAATAAACATACTTATATAATTTTTTCCTGTTCTCTTACCTAGTTTTAACCAGCAACTTTCTCAGGTGTCGGTTTATCGGCGTAAAGGGCCTCTTACGCTACGCTGGCCAAGACGCGGTCTCCACTCCTGAACTCATCTGCTGCAACGGCCAATAGTATTGTGAATAACTTATTTGTAAAGTTTTAGTGAAATAAAGTCTTAGTAAGTTTATCGCTTATCGCACGTCTTAATAGGTTTTCCCATTTTTGTATATAATTCTTCCCAATTTCCATTATTTATTATAGCCTAAATTAACTTTACGTAAAGTGACCTGCCGAACAATGGACATGGCTATCAAATCACAAATATTCCTGTACATTGCTTTCAATAAATCAAATAATTTACACAAGTACATTTTTATGATAGACCACGATAAATTCTTTAGACTTCAATTAGCGGGATCACCGCTCTTGTAAACTTAACTTTTTTAACGTTTGACTTACGCATTAAAATCGTCATAAGCGGTACCTATAAGTATAATATTGGATACAACAAGTAAATTTTAAAGTTTATTATTTATTTATATCGTTAACAATATAATTTCACAATGCGTAAGTAAAAAAATATAAACAAAACATGGTACGGTATTGTTCCTTCAAACAATTCACCACAACATAGATCAATGCATTACGCTGTATCTACGAGACCTCGCGTCCCAACATCTGTGTATTAGATGTGATGAATAAAACATGACGGGGCATCATGAGGATCCTTACCTTTCACACATATATAAACCAACCAAATTACGAAGAACCGACGCCCCCTTCGGATAGTTCGATAAGACGCATATTGAAGAGGTGTTAACTGTCTCAACATGAGGTCAAGATAGAATGGTGACCAATAGAATACTAAATGTAAGGCCTACGTATCCGAGCAGGCGGGGGGTATACTTCAATTGATTGGCATTCCCAGTTTTCCGGTTATATCAATTGTATACCAGTTTTGTTGACATTTTGTCAGTTATTGTAATAATTGATGTATTTGTTTACTTAGAGTCATAGACGTCTAAAATATACGGACGGACTGTCATTAATATTTAAAATGTGTCCCCGAAAATACATCTTTTTATTTAACCCATTGAACGCCGGGAAATCAGACACAATAAAAATTTATTTTGTTTGGCGCCTGAAGGCGTCATTGGCGGTCAAATGGTTAAGGGCATTGATAGAAACTCAATGGTTAAGGATATCCTGTTTGGAGTCTGCGCGTAAAAATTAGTGAGGGATTCGGAAGTCCAGTGCAATGTTGATAGACGATAGCCACCGTTTAGTGCCGTAAGTCGCCAATAGAATTCACAAAGCCGACAATAAACTCGCGGGACGGGGGGAGATTAAAAATCGAGCGAGTCGCAGACACAATGAAAATGTTTTTACACAGGCCCCTTTCAGGCACGCGCTTTGTTTGTGAAACGAAGTTCCCCGTTTTTTCTCTCTATATACGGCTCATCGCCATTTTCTCTTAGGGGAAAAATATTGCGTAATGAATACACAGCTATGAATCCAGTCGCGCGTTTTGACGTTAATTTGGGTAATAACGCACGTTTGCTATGAATACGATCGTTTGCGCTAGTTTGCCATCTGTCCGGGTTTCACATAGTTAAGATATTGGATTTTCTGAAATAAAAATCTCTTAAAGTAAAAATTAAGCGATAAGCGACATCTTGTGAAAAATTGAGGTACTAATTATTTGTTTTTACAGGACCAGGGTATGGCACCAACGGCTCACCTAATGCTGGGTTCTCACTACGTGTGCTATCACACGCCGCGCCGCCCGTGTCGATTTGAACGCGTCCACACGCGCCACGCGAAGTGTGAAGAACTTGGCACCTCCCGTGTTGATTTGAAGGCGTCCACGCACCGTTGCGACGCGCTTTTGAAGTTACCGACTTTTTACGAATAGCCACGTCACGACTTGGCGATCCCTTTACACTGCCCGTAGGCGTGTCGTGGTGCGTGATATCACATGCAGTGAGAAACCAGCATAAAATGTCTTGCAATAATAATTATACCTCAATGAAATTGTTATTGTACTCGTAAATGTAATTACTCCATGTCATGCTATTCCGATCACTTTGTGCATTTTTAAATTATTTAGTAACTTAGGTCACTGCAGGCCCGACCCGATTGTCTGAAAAAACGATGATTCCGTGTTTCCAGGGGATACGATAAGTTGTGGGCTCCACCTATTATCTTAGGATGGTAGTTGTGAATAACCACCATTATATCGAAAAAAGAGAGTACGCTCTTTTGAAGGGTTCCAAATGTTCATGGGCACTTACCATCAGGTGAACCATATGCTCGTTGCCTCCTGTTCAATAAAAAAAATCAACTTTGACAGATATAATGTAATCATTATTACCATCAGGTGGTCTGCTTAGTTGTACCAAGCAGTGTAGTGTGCTGAGTGTTAACTTTAGTACTACAAGTAACTTAAATATTTTTATATTCTTAAGTCTATTATTATGACGCCATAGTAATTATAACATTTTTAAATATTCTATGATTACATAATATTAGTAAATGGGTTACATAGTTCTCAAGATATTCTAAGTCAAACTAAAACTTACCTTAATAATTTATAGGTTCCCTCATAGTGCGTCCACAAGATTGTTCAAGAGTTTGACAGGGTTAACAACTTCACACGGAATGTTATAGGAGGTGGTGTTTAAATTATTATTGCTAAGTAAACTTGATAATGTTAGAGTACAGTAATTTATACGAAACTTTGACTATTAGTTACGGTGTCATTTTAAAAGTGAAAATGCTTTCCAAATTGCATCAAATCAAAATTTTTCCTCAGAGACATAACATCTGTCGTCTCGAGTGACGGACGCAGAGCAGTGTTGACGGAAAAAATGACTACTTACTGATATTTATTCAGTTCAACACTGCATGTGTCTTGGTTAGCCGTATCACTAACCATGAGGTGAGCGTACCAACCGCCCCGTTCTCTTATTACATAAAAAACTCTGTGATGAATCTGCCTCTTTTCAATTTCTAATTGCCCAGTGAGCCTGCTATGATTCCAGACTACTGCCAACTTACTGCTTAGTATGTTAGAAAAAAATATATATCCCATCCTTCAGCCCAAAGCACAGCTATAACAAGAACTAACTGATTTGATGGGAGAAACGGGTGAGATTGACGCCCCCATACAGAAGACCTTGCACGATCTTCCACTTGTCCGCAACATCACTATGATTTGTCATTACAACGCTTATTAACCTATTTACTAAAGCAATAAATTAATGGAAATCGTTTTGCCCCAATAGGGTATATCATCATCATCATCATCAGCTCATTAAACGTCCCCACCGAAGGGCACGAGCCTACTCGACTTCACCCTTGAATCTCTTCGCAGGCGTGCGCACGATTCCTCACGATGATTTCCTTCACTGTAAGAGCGCTGGATAACGTACATATATTTTCGAAAATTCGAAAACACATTGGTATGTGGCGGGATTTAAACCTCAGTCCTCCCGGTAGGAGGGCAATAGTGCACACCTTGAGCCACCGACGCTCTATTTGCATATGAATGTCCTTAAAATCGCAACTTTAATAGATTATCTGATAGGGCGTCTGTTCTAATTTAACCGTAAAAGGAAAGGTCCTTTAGAGTAAGGACTCAAGAAAAGTGTTGCACGCAAACACCCACATCATACCGCATATCATTAACAATTTGACACCCGAAAGAACCCTCACAAGAGGGGCTTGAATTTGTAAGGGCCCAGGTTAAAGACCGTCCTATTGAAATCCGAAGCAACCAAAGATTTTGAAGAGTTAAGTTTTATACTTACATAGTTTTAAGAAGTTGAGGTAACAAACCTTCGGGTTAGGTAATTATGGGTGTATTATGACGCTCTCTTCCTAGATGTATTTCGAAAGTCTTCGAAGTTTGTAAATCTCGTAATTGAAGTAATCGATCCATTTGTATCATTTTTAGGTTCATCATCATCATCAGCTCATTATACGTCCCCGCCGAGGCGCACGAGCTTACCGTATAGGGTGTTTAAGCCTCGGTCGTCCACGCGGGCCCAGTGCGGATTGGACGACTTCACGCCAACCTTTGAATTTCTTCGTAGGCGTGCACAGGTTTCTTCACAATGTTTTCCTTCACTGTAAGAGCGTCGGCTAAAAATTGGTACTTATGTACCGGTATTTGAACCTGCAACCTCCAGTTTACACCAATGAGACGCCAACCCCAAATCACACTCCCACCGGTCGGAAGCTATTTGAGCTTATCTTATATCTTCAAATAATTCAACAGACGATTCCACAAGTATCACACAAAGGGTTCCGGGTTCGATCTCCGGGCAGTACAAACATGTATGTGCATTAATATGTTTGTTTGTATTGGCCTGGGTGTTTTCAATGTATATTATGTAAGTATTTCCGAAAAAAAACATGAAAAAGTATGTTTATCCGTTTGTTTAGTATCCATATTACAGGTGGATGCTCAGTTGGGCTAGAAAGCGCTGTGTGAATGTCTGTGGATATTTATTATTATTTAATTGTTTTCAATTTATTCTATCTTACTCAAATTTATCTTATAAACATAAGCACTTTATTAATATTGCTGGTCACCGACAGCTACATAGTTCGATCTTAACATTTTAAGTCAACAGAAAATCAATCCTCTTAATTTTTCTGGGTTAAAAACAAAATAGACGTAAAAAATATCAAAGATGACAAAAAATAATTATAATATATACACAAAACGTGTTTTGTTTCATCAGTATAGACAACAAGAAGAAATCTGTGCTGTATGAATAAATATGATGTCGCCATTAATTAATTTGCTAGTTCCTTAAGAAAGAACTGAGAGTGATTCAATTTTAGATCAGGTTTCAGTAAGCCAGATAAAATAACCATGTCAAACAGTTCGAAATCAAATCTTAGGTACTGGATACGTTAGCTCCTACTTAATATGTACATAATATGAACATATATAGTATATAAGAATCGTAAATCTCAGCCTATTAGAAGACCTCGTCTTATTTCGTCTCTTGGGTCGTCTGAAATAACATCCCAGCACCCAATCAGTTTCATACTAATAAAAAGGGTGGATTGCCACTCAAATATGGCCGACTTGCTCCGTTTTTATAGATATATGAATTAATAAACTGGTTTGCTGGATTTATACACCTGTATCCGTGGATAAATCCACGGATACAGGTGTTAAGTCTCTAAAAAAATAAATGATAATTATTCAGTCCTTCAAAAGCTTGTACCAAATTCAACCAAATAACTGATAAATGTACTTAAATAACTCTTTTTTGTATATACATATATATAATACAAAGAAACACCCAGGCCATTACAAACAGACATGTTCATACATAGTAAATGTTTTTACTGCCCGGGGATTGAACCCGGAACCCTAGGTGTAGTAGCCTCGACCATTACACCACATGGGTCATCACACAGAAGATGCTTAGTTTATTACCATATGAGTGCATCGATTAAACTGGATGATTGATATCTATATTTTCTTTGTCGTATCCGTCACTGATATAATGCCAACCTGAAATGCTGACTTCATCTGCCAACCTCACCTGCAAATCTCACCTGGCAACCTCACCCGACATTCATAACTGCTTATCGAACTTACCTCCAAACACCCACTGGATTACTGTCATAGCGTTTCAGGATATGGCCTAGTATAGTAAGTATCGGACCCTAAGTCCATTGATGGATTAAGCTACAAGGAGATTTAATTTTAGCTTACACTTACTTGAGCCGTATGAGACCACTAACTGAGCTACGTGTCTCATTCACGACTGCAAACAGCAGTAGTTAACTATAGAAGGCACAATAATGGTATTTTGTGAGATTGAATTTGAAATGAAACCTTAAACATGTCGGCAGAGATTGATAATACCGTAGGTTCATCATACTATCTTTATCAAGGCGAAATTTTGTTACTTTTCACGTCTGTCGGCTGAAGCGATTTCTATAAAGTTTTGTATGAGGTTAGCTGACATTCTGTATTAAGAGATACCTTCCAATGCGAGAAATTATGTGAAACCACAGGTAATACTGTGGGTAGAGATAGTTATTTATAGAAATAAGTAATCAAAATAGTCAATTAAACTGCTTTCTTCTTTGTCTTGTCTGTTTGCTTCTTGTTTGTCCCTCCATCAACGCACCTTTTATATAGCCAGCCAATCTTGGATTAAGTATAAAGCGTATGCTTAAAACAATATGCAACAAATGTATTTTAGGTTATGAAAACTTATAGTATATATATATATATATATATATATATATAATAATATATATATATATATATTATATATATATATATATATATATAATATTATAAACAAGGTGTGTCCACGAGCTTTTACAATATGCTTCAATTCACTAGCAGGTGAACTCATAAAACTCAACTCGCGTGACTTTACAATACCACCTGGGGCACATAGAACTTTTGATATTATATTGAAAAGCAATAAACGATGTTTAATCCATTTACAAAATATGTCTGTATATTGTCTGTTTACAGAAAGGGTTTATGAAGAAACAATATAAGTATGTTTATCCGTTGGTAACCATATTACAGATTGGGGCTAGATTGGTGCGTGTGAATTCAATTGAGTATTTATTATTTTTTTAATTATAATTCATTAGTTGACTATTTTATATTGACTTATCTTCGATCTTGATCCATATATAAAGTTTAATAGAGTTTTATATGTTACCGGATAGGATTACTTATTAATAAATTTTGTCTTTGATAAGATCTTTGCATTCTGTTTTTGTGTTTACTAGCAATCTGTACGTGATTGAATTGAAAATTAATTGTCAATGTATTTACAGAGCGTCGGTGGCTCAATGGTATGGACTGTTACCTTACTACCAGGAGGGCGCAAGATCAAATCTCGCCACGTACCAATGTGTTTTCGAATTTTCGAAATTATATGTACGTTGTCAGACGCTCCTACGGTGAAGGAAAACATCGTGAGGAAACCTGCGCACGCCTGTGAAGAGATTCAAAGGTTGTGCGTTAAGGCCCGCGTGGACTACTTACGGGTAGGCTCGTGCCCCTCGGTGGGGAAGTTAAATTTGCTGATGATGATGTATTTACAGAAGATAATGCTCGTGGACAGAAGGTTGATGGCGTAAGTACTGGCTAGTATGCATGTTTGATGTCGCCCATCGGAAGGGTGAACACATATAGTTATTTTGATTCCGTCCTTGCTTCGCAAGGCACGTTAAGCCTTTGGTCTTAGCTACTACCTTAAGATAATAATTGTAAACATCCACCAATGGTCCAATCCAAACGCTGCCTGCAGATTTGCAGCTTCACCAAGCAACTGGCAAGCACAGATGGCTCTCAGCCTTAAACATTTACACAACGAGCCTAAGGGAGAGCCAAAGTGGGACTCGAACCTCGACTTAGGGCGTTGCGGGGAGGGCTAGGTAATCATGTATATGTTTGTGGAGGAAAGCGGCCGGGCACACACCGGTTACGCGAATAGGGACTGAGCGAACCTACGGGGAATCGCGACGTTGGCCTCCGCCGGCGGAGCGGAACCTTGGGTGTCCTCAGCATAGGCAGGCTCGCGTGGTATGCTACGGCCTTATTTCCCATACCTATGCTGTGTGTGTGTGAGAAGACCTGATCACAGCATTGATTAATGGTGACATAGTTTTATTTATGTCTGGCTCAGCGTAATTGGTGAAACGATGGTACCCACTCAGATGGACCTACACAGTATGCCTTATGTAAAATGACCTGAAAATCTTTATTTATTTATTGTTTATGCACACATACAAAATAGTCAGAACAATATATAGTGATAAAAAAAAAGTACAAAGGTACTGCTTATTCCGAATGGAATTTCTTCCAGCAGTCCTAAACAGGAAAAAAAACATACTGAGGCAGGCAGACAAAGTGCGCAATTACACAAAGAAACTATTACATAAATACATATTTAACTAAGTTTGTTACCTGAAACCTCACATTCATATATATATATATATATATATATATATATATATATATATATATATATATATATATATATATATATATATATATATATATATATATATATATATATACACTAACATAGATATATAAATATAAACACATACATACCATACCGAAATTTTAATATATATATATATACATAAACATACATAATTAAAAATAATTTCAGCAAGGAAGATAGAACCCCTTGACCCGTTTTTTGAATATTGAAATACTATATATCTTTATTATAAAAGAGGACAGGAATTAAAGTGTCACTTTTCATTCAAGTAAGCGAAATGATTTATTCAATTTAAACCCCGCGAAGGCATTTATGAATGTGGAATAGATTCACCGACGCTTAGGAGGTACGTTTTACTTTGAATGGAAGCAATGAACATACAAAATGATTCAACCATGAATGGTATAATAATAAAGTACTATAAGGGTATCTTCAAGTCGAAAGTAAAATGTATTTTGTAGGTCAGGCAAGGCGTATTGAATTTGTTTTTTTTCTTGTATACTGCTGTTGACCGCAAAGGGCTTTTACAACTTTATGAGAAGGCAAGGGTAACCTTGTGTATATTTGGGACAAAAAGAACAACAACATTTAATGTTGCCACACAGCATAGCTTTGGGAATGACATATTTACAGAAACCTTATGTAGGTATTGGCATTTGAATTAACATTTTTTTTGTAAATGTATGCACGCTTATTAATATATACCGAAAAAAAGTAAAGCATTATTTATATATTAAATAATTAAATATATTTATCCGTTATTAACTATATATGCTAATAAGATTGTCGGTGAGCGTCGGTGGCTCAATGGTGTGGACTGTGGCCTTCCTACCGGAAGAGCTCAGGTTCCAATCCCGACACGTACCAATGTGTTTTCGAATTTTCGAAAATATATGCACATTAGCCGACGCTCTTACGGTGAAGGAAAACATCGTGACCTTCATGCATGCCTGCGAAGAGATTCGAAGGTTGTGTGTGAAGTCGTCCAATCCGCACTGGGCCCGCATGGACGACTAAGGCCTAATCACCCTATACGGGTAGGCTCGTGCCCCTCGGTAAGGACGTTTAATGAGCTGATGATAATGCTTATAAGTTCCTCGTCGAAATCGTAGCTAGAGTGAATATCAGTGGATATTTCGCTATTGGGCGATCTAGACCCAAGTTCAACTATGCGTATTACCTTCTATTCCGCCCTCAAATAATTGACATATATTATTTGTCATAACTATTATCGCAGGGGAATAGTATGCGATAGAAAGAGGCATAAACACATACGACCTTATACAAAGTCTCCCTCTTAAGTGTTGAACTTAAGACCGACCTTTCACGCATTAAAGTTAGCTAAAGAGCAATAAATAATATTCGTAACAGTTAACCTCTATAAATTGGCTCAATTAACCTAATTCTGCGTATTTATCATAGGTACGCACATACATAAATGTACGTCTATAAATATTACAAGTTAATTTGACTAAAAATTTATATAAAATAAGAGCACGAAATTTACAATTCACTTCATATGTCATTAACACGAAATCAATAATTAATAAACTTAAAAATATATAATATGAGATTGAGTAATATTTTAATCAAATACATATAGTATACACATAGTCTTGGGGGACTTCATTATTTTTTCATCCCCAATCCCAAATCGCCCCGCCCCGTTAATAAACTTCCTTCACGACTTTCAGTGACATTTTTGTCAGCCCGTATATGTAGGTAAGTTTAAGTGAAATGTATGTATATGCCTAAATACCAATCATCATCATAGCCCATTAAACGTCCCCNCTTTATTTATTCATTGTTTATGCACACATACAAAATAGTCAGAACAATATAGTGAAAAAAAAAGTACAGAGGTACTGCTATTCCGAATGGAATTTACCAGCAATCCTAAACAGGAAAAAAAAACATACTGTGACAGGCAGACAAAGTGCGCAATTACACAAAGAAACTATTACATAAATACATATTTAACTAAGTTTGTTACCTGAAACCTCACATTCATATATAAATATATATATATATAGACATATAAACATAGATAACACACTAACATAGATATATAAATATAAACACATACATACCATACCGAAATTTTAATATATATAAATAACATACATATTAAAAAATAATTTCAGCTAGGAAGATAGAACCCCTTGACCGTTTTTTGAATATTGAAATACTATATATCTTTATTATAAAAGAGGACAGGAATTAAAGTGTCACTTTTCATTCAAGCGACAAGTAAAGCGAAATGATTTATTCAATTTGAACCCCGCGAAGGCATTTATGAATGTGGAATAGATTCACCGACGCTTAGGAGGTACGTTTTACTTTGAATGGAAGCAATGAACATACAAAATGATTCAACCATGAATGGTATAATAATAAAGTACTATAAGGGTATCTTCAAGTCGAAGTAAAATGTATTTTGTAAGTCAGGCAAGCGTATTGAATTTGTTTTTCTTGTATACTGCTGTTGACCGCAAAGGGCTTTTACAACTTTATGAGAAGGCAAGGGTAACCTTGTGTATATTTGGGACAAAAAGAACAACAACATTTAATGTTGCCACACAGCATAGCTTTGGGAATGACATATTTACAGAAACCTTATGTAGGTATTGGCATTTGAATTAACATTTTTTTTGTAAATGTATGCACCCTTATTAATATATACCGAAAAAAAGTAAAGCATTATTTATATATTAAATAATTAAATATATTTATCCGTTATTAACTATCTATGCTAATAAGATCGTCGGTGAGCGTCGGTGGCTCAATGGTGTGGACTGTGGCCTTCCTACCGGAAGAGCTGAGGTTCCAATCCCGACACGTACCAATGTGTTTTAGAATTTTCGAAAATATATGCACATTAGCCGACGCTCTTACGGTGAAGGAAAACATCGTGACCTTCATGCATGCCTGCGAAGAGATTCGAAGGTTGTGTGTGAAGTCGTCCAATCCGCACTGGGCCCGCATGGACGACTAAGGCCTAATCACCCTAACCGGTAGGCTCGTGCCCCTCGGTAAGGACGTTTAATGAGCTGATGATAATGCTTATAAGTTCCCCGTCGAAATCGTAGCTAGAGTGAATATCAGTGGATATTTCGCTATTGGGCGATCTAGACCCAAGTTCAACTATGCATATTACCTTCTATTCCGCCCTCAAATAATTGACATATATTATTTGTCATAACTATTATCGCAGGGGAATAGTATGCGATAGAAAGAGGCATAAACACATACGACCTTATACAAAGTCTCCCTCTTAAGTGTTGAACTTAAGACCGACCTTTCACGCATTAAAGTCAGCTAAAGAGCAATAAATAATATTCGTAACAGTTAACCTCTATAAATTGGCTCAATTAACCTAATTCTGCGTATTTATCATAGGTACGCACATACATAAATGTACGTCTATAAATATTACAAGTTAATTTGACTAAAAATTTATATAAAATAAGAGCACGAAATTTACAATTCACTTCATATGTCATTAACACGAAATCAATAATTAATAAACTTAAAAATATATTATATGAGATTGAGTAATATTTTAATCAAATACATATAGTCTTGGGGACTTCATTATTTTTTCATCCCCAATCCCAAATCACCCCGCCCCGTTATTAAACTTCCTTCACGACTTTCAGTGACATTTTTCTCAGCCCGTATATGTAGGTAAGTTTAAGTGAAATGTATGTATAATGCCTAAATACCAATCATCATCATCAGCCCATTAAACGTCCCCACCGAGGGGCACGAGCCTACCCGTAAAGGGTGTATAGGCCTTAGTCGTCCACGCGGGCCCAGTGCGGATTGGTCAACTTCACACACAACCTTCGGATCTCTTCGCAAGCGTGAAGCATGAAGGTTTCCTCACGATGTTTTCCTACACCGAAAGAGCGTCGGATAACGTAAATATATTTTCGAAAATTTTAAAACACATTGGTACGTGTCGAGATTTGAACCTCAGTCCCCCCGGTAGAAGGCGACAGTCCACACCATTGAGCCACCGACGCTCGTGTCTTGTATACTGTCCGCGAATGAGTTAAATATAAGAATACAAATTTGTGGAAACCTGAGGAAATACTCCAAAAAATATTAAATACTAAGAATGAATTTTGTACAGACCCAGGTAGGATGGACCGACAACTTGCGAAAGCTCGTTGGTGGAGGCTGGATGAGAAAAGCGGAGGACCAGGATATCTGGCGCAAAATGGAGGAGGCCTATGTCCGACTGTAGATTGCAAAAGATTGATTAGAGCCAGGTATATCCTAGGCTCACATTAATAATTTGCATCTAACAAAGCCGAAGTTTGTACCGTAAAAGGTTTCCAGTAGAGTAAAAACTACAGTGAGTAAATTCGCAACGCTTCCTTATCCATACAATATAAACGTGGAGCCGGCTTAATCTTATTTACCATAACGAGAAGGATTACCATACTATGAGGTAACATGCGTTGATTAAAGGATATATTACAACCATACGGAATCCCTTCACTGCAAAGTATGTCCAAAAGAAAATCCAGGTAACAGGTAAAGATGAACTCTATCTTTACCTGTTACTTGGATTTTTTTTTGGCTGATTGCTGCTGTTGGACGCAGTTGGCCTTGTGAAATGTCTTCTCAAGAACTTTCTCCTGAGACCTTTGACATATTATTGTATTAGGACTTTTAGGCATCACAGTGAGTAAAATTACTTAATGGTATCGTAAGAAAGTAATAATAATTAATAGTTTTCCGGTTGTCATTGCCCGCTAACCAATCAAAGCTTACGGAGCACAATTCAATATATTGCATAAAACAATATACATTGTGTGGAAAAGGTCATATAAAATATAGATAATAAAAATAAAAAAAACTATACAATTCAAAATGTCCTATCTTTTATACATTAAATACAATTAATTATTAAAGTCAGTTTGCATTATAATTCTTTATGTCAATAAGTAAGTTGCCAAAGATAGACTTGGTAAACCGGCCATAAACTTCTGCTTAGGAGACCGCATTTAAAGGCCATTGCTATAGTCCTCAACCGAGTAATATGATTTTTCTAATAAAAAAGATTTCAATTTAGATTTAAAGTTTGAGTGGTAATCAATGGTTTTCAGACAAAATTTTGTAATTAATAGCTATCTTTTAAATAGTATTATGATATCAATACATACATATTTTGAAAATTACATAATAAAATTAATGGTAACTACGTATCACATAATTCCTGTATTGATATTACAAGGGTCTTTGCATAGCTTAATTTGTATAAAAACACGGAAATATAGTACAAATTTTAGCAATATAACAAATGTACAAGTCATAGGCTTTTTTATAAACGTAAACATTTATAATAATAAAAGAATGCCATTTGCGGTTTTCAATCTTTTAAAAACATTTTGAGACAAACAAAAAGCGTTTGGAGCATTGTTTGCCTATCCCGAACCCGCATTACAAAAAACATCTTAAATGTCTAATATGTATAGCCAATCCTTTAAAAGCAACACACACACTCAGTATAAACTTTATTTACTTGTACATAAGGTTTATAATATTGGTATAAATGAGCAACCACCTGTTAACAAAACGCTTTTAAAGACATTGAAGAATTTCGTAGTAAACTAGAACTTCGTAATTATCCAATGATACTAGTTCAAAGTTCGAAACTTGGCAACTTGAAGTTCTAACTGAATTAAGTATCAACCATTAACTTGACCGACCACGCCAAATTGCATTTCCGTCGGCAAGTCGGTGCCCGCATCGCAAGCGAGACGGCAACTCAATGAATGGATCAGTTGTAGGGTGCAACCACGCACGTGTTGTCTAATTGAAAACCCCCGCCGCGCGCTCTTCATCCACCGCAAGCACGCGCTCACCGACACAAGATCATCACCAACCAATACACTCTTGAATGCACTTGTGATTTTTTCCAAACGTCAGTTTTCTCATGCGTTATAGGCGCGGGTAGCAGGGCGACAGCGGTAGGCGCGCGGGCTCGCGGGGGAGGGTCGCGCGGTCTCGTCTCGCGTTTAGTACAGCGCTCAGCCAGTGACGGACGCTCGGCTACACACTCGACGACCTTAGTATTCTTCGTTTATTTTCTTTTTCTATTCGTTTAATTTGCCGCTCGAACCTCACGCCGTTTTATACATGATATGTGTCGTTCGTAACCGAGTCCCAGTGTCGTTGTATTATCCCTGTTTTTGTTTTGACAGTGTTTTGACACGTGCGGTAACGAATTATTACCGGTGCCGGAGTTTTTGAGTGTTTATTATATATAAGAGGCCTTTAGAGCAGGTAGAGCCGGCCGGTGG
>PQWD01006801.1:0-76551 GCA_019425675.1 Leucinodes orbonalis | reverse complement strand
CACGTCATCAAAATGGCAAAAACACTGGCACAGCCAGTCCCAGACACCGTATCTTCGTGATGGGGGACGAGTTATAGTCTACGATGACGCGCGCTCCATCGCCATCAAAGTCAAGTAAGTGGAATGATTGGGATAATGATCATCAGCTCATTATACGTCCACACGGAAGGGCACGAGCTTACCCGTATAGGATGTATAGGCCTTAGTCATCTACGCGGGCCCAGTGCGGGTTGGACGACTTCACGCACAACCTTTGAATCTCTTCGCAGGCGTCCGCAGGTTTCCTCACGATGTTTTCCTTCACCGTAAGAGCGTCGGATAACATACATACAAATTCGAAAATTCGCAAAGACGTAGAACGTACGTACGTTTTTAGTACGTGGCGGGATTTGAACCTCAGCCCTCGGTAGGAAGACAACAGTCCACACCATTACGCCACCGACGCTCTATATCGTAGGAATCTTAGGATGGTAGTCATGAACTCCCTCCAATCCGCATTGCACCGCGTAGTGGTCTACGGTCTAATCTACCCAGAGCCCCTATGCGGAAAGGTTAGTACCCTGCAGTGGGCTATTATAGACTGGTGATAATATAATAAGTCTTCTTTTTTTTTATTACTTATGTAGGCAGACGAGCAGGCGGCCCATCTGATGGTAAACGGTAACCGCCGCTTATGGACAACTGCAATGCCAAGGGCAAAGCCATGCCGCTGCCTATCAAAATGAAAGGGTTCTCTTTAAACCTCGTTTAAAGAAGGACATGTCGTAGTTATCAGAGAACACCATGACTGGGAGGTCGTTCATAATTTGCACGCACGCGGAAGGAACGATCGCTGGAAACGAACGTTTTTTCAAGCGAAAGTTTTCAGGTGGTATGGATGGATGGATGGTAAAACGGTGACGTCGGCATGATATCAAATAGTTCCTTGGAGCACTCACCATGAAAAAGCCTATAAACACACAAATAGAGACTACAGAGTCCTTACGCTTGAAGACATATCGCGGCTATTGTTTCTTCTAACATATCACCTCGAGTCTTTGACCAGAGATAAAACTCTTCAACTCTATGATTCCAGAACAGCCATAGACTACGGACTAGGAGGTCTGATGGTGTGGAGCATAGACACTGACGACTTCAGAGGGGCCTGCGACAAGGAGACCAACGCTTACGTGGACTTCCTCGACCGGTACAAGGATCTGGTGGACGACCCTTTAATGAACGAGGCCCTGAAAACTCTAAACCTTCCTGATGGTAAGTTAAATCGTTAAAAGACTTTTTGAACAAGTCAGTGGTTGGAATAGGTAAACTTGATTTCATCATCATCAGGCCCACTGCAGGGCAACAGGCCTTTGTTCATAGCATAGTTATGGGGAGATTGGAACGTAACTCATCATATGGGCACAATACGTATTGATGGGTGTTTACGACTACCTTTTTTAAATCGGCCCAGTAGTTTGAGTCTATTCATTTCAAACAAACCAAGTTTTCCTCTTATAGTATAGAAATAAAGTTAACCAAATCAGCAGGTAAATTGATTAATCAATGAAATAATTAATTTCTATATTAATTCCCCAGTTAACCGTATCAGCAAAAGAACAGCGTACTCAGTAGCCAATGGGAAGCTCCATCTGCGGTTGCCAGAGCCTCAGTACAGCAACTACCCTCTTATGGAAACCATCAACGAGGCCACACTCCTCGCGATGGAAGAGAAGAGGATCCTCGACGAGATGGAGAGACTTTCAAAGGAGAATGAGATTGAGAACGAGGAAGCTAAACCTGGCTCAGCAAGTGCTAATGTTGGTAGTGTTCTGGTAGCAGGACTTTGTGCGTTGTTGCTTAGGATATAAGATTTATTTTATATACTATGTAGATATAGACTTAAAGCTAACTATATTTCTTCTCTTCAACCTATTGCAGTTCACAACTGGACATAATGATAAGAATGGTTTTTTGTATATAATAAAATAAAACTGATACAAACAACAATGAAAAATGAAAATGTCTTTCTAAATGCATTTATACCTAATCATGACATTACTTTATTTTGTAGCATATTTTACAAGTAAATTAAAAGGTTCCTTACTTTAAAGTATCATCCATATTGTTGTTTTTAAGTAAGTTATTATCTGACTGCTAATTAAGAATACATTTTCATAAGATATTTTAGATGCAAATAAAATTAGTCATACTGGACCAAATAAGGTATGAAAATATTTAAAGATTATCGATATACTATAATTTAGATTATAATTATGAGTATTTATGTATTGATTCCTGTTGGAAGATGATATTTTTAAACTAGCTGAAAACACCAATGTTATTTGTGATTTTTTTTACGTACGTGACTTACATATAACATTTTGACTAAGAATCGAGACACAAATAATTTGTTACTTCATATTTTTCAATTAGTATTTACCTATTTGTATTTTTTAAATATAATCATTTTTGTTATTTTAATAAATAAATAATTGTATGATATATGTTTATATCCAGGTAGTTAATTCTCTTTTGTATATTTTATGTGATCTTTAATGTGATTACAATTTATTTTTATAAGCTTGTAAATTCAAACGCACAAGGTTATTGTTTATAAAAAAATAATTAAATGAGTGAAAAGTCAGATGTTGTAGGCGTCTTAACAGAGATATCTTCTCACATGGTGGGTTACTGCCCAATCTCCCCATAGCTATGCAATGATGTAAAAAGTATAGATTCGTGATATGTTCATAAAACAACTTATAAAGGGTTCCGAATGCAGCGACAGCACACATACACATATTTCGAATGAGCATACATTTACCTAAACAAAGAGCCTACAACTGTATTATCTTTTGCGGTTCGTTTTTAAGGCACGGGTGGCGTATCTAACTTTATATATACATATATGTTATATATTATATACACAGAATATCATAGTAGCTATGCTATGCAGTGAGCCGTCAAAACTAAGTTTTATGCCTCGATCATTGTTTGTACCTACTCATCGTTTTCTTGCCCGGTGAAACTGTGAAAGCAAGCTATGGTAAAACTTATGAAATCATTAAAATAAAAACAAAGGGCATCAATTTACATCTCAAGATATACAAAATACTCAATAACTTCCTTTCAAAGTGTAGTATATAAGTACCTTAGATAAGAATATATTTTTTGTACTTTAATAAATATATTTCTCATAACTTTGTGTTTTTATTTCTCACACCACGTTTTATCAAGTTCACAACCACATTGGGATGGTAATATTTCTTAAACCCGAAACGAGTGTACTAGGAGTCAAATAAACTACAAAAAAATATTTTTTAGCATCCACCATAAGCAAGGAAGGTTAGCTTAAACCCGAAAGGTAAGGTTTGCATAATCTACCAAGATGTAGCTTATGAAATCCTAGTACCAAACCTTACCATTTTTTACTAGTGGTCAGACGGTCACCTGATAGTAAGTGACGCTTGAATATGACAGAGCGGCATTGATGGAGACCAACAACTGATACACGGTTGTTAGCAGAGTTGCCACCCGTCCAGTTTTGCCGGGACAGTCCCGATTTCGAAGGTATTGTCCCGGGTCCCGACGGCCTATCGATTTTGTCCCGATTTTTGACAATATGCGATACGATCAATCAAATAAACTTGATATGGAATTATTAAAATGAGTTCGTAACAAAATGGAAAATGTATGGAAAAAATTATCATTGAAATGATTATAAGATTTATATGATAAATACAAAATAAAGTTTAATTCTCTTAGACTGTGTCATATGCGTCATAATATGATTGGACCAACTGCGAACGTCACTGATGGATGCCCGATCGTCCCGATTTTTTCCCCTAATGTTGGCCACCCTAGTTGTTAGTCTCCATCAATGCCGCACTGCGCCCGTCACCCGAGACAACAGATGTTAGATGTCTTATACCAGGTAATTTTCAGGCTTGGAGACAGGACCATGAGACGGCAAGGTAAGCTTTAATTCGACTCTTTACTCTTTCGAATTTTTACTAGGTGGTAGACTCGATACTGAGTCGTCTAGGTAGGTACCACCGCAGTGCCAGATATCATCCCGTGAAACAGGATTGTTATGCACTTTTGTGTTTTGGGACTGTAGCTAGTGAAATTACTGGAGAAATTATTGAGACCTAACATCTGTCGTCTCGGGTGACGGGCATTGTGCGGCATTGAAGGAGGATAATAACTGTCTATCAGTTGTTGGTCTCCTTCAATGCCGCTCTGTCATGGTTAGGCGTGTCACTTACCATCAGGTGAACGTCCTGACCGACCTGTACATTTATAACATAAAAAAATCATCAATTGCTATTTAGAAATCTTGTTTATTCAATGTGTGTCTAACAAAAAAGTATTAAAATAATACAAAATTAATAGGTAGGCATAAATTTTATTTCTTCAATAAATATTACAGACTAAAAAATAAATAATGTTAATCCTTATAAATCTTCGTATGGAGATCCGCAACGCACGTTGTAGAAATGGTCACAAACCTGCAAATAAATATACGTGGATACATTACTTTAATTTATTTAAGCTCACCCTTTATTTGCTTTAGAGCGTCGGTGGCTCAATGGTGTGGACTGTCGCCTTCCTACCGGCAGGGCTGAGGTTCAAATCCCGACACGAACCAATGTGTTTCTCATCTCTCATCTACTAGGTGGTAGACTCGATACTGAGTCGTCTAGGTAGGTACCACCGCAGTGCCAGATATCATCCCGTGAAACAGAGTACTTTACACTGTTGTATTTCGGGATGAGGGCACTGTAGCTAGTGAAATTACCGGTTATAAGAGACCTAACAACTGTTGGCTCGGGTGACGGGTACAGTGCGGCATTGATGAAGGATAATAACTGTCTATCAGTTGTTGGTCTCCTTTAATGCCGCTCTGTCATGGTCTGGCGTATCACTTACCATCAGGTGAGCGTCCAGACCGTCGTGTACACTTATAACATAAATTTTTTTATGCAAAATTGAAATATTTTACCACAGATAAAATAATGTATTTTAGCCAGCTGCTTGGTTATATAAAAATGTTCATTACTTAATTACCTGGAACTGCTCATTGAACAGAGTCCCATTAGCACAGAGGTCCGTGTTGACTAGACGTTCCCGCCAGCAGAAATGATATGACTGAAAACAATATAAAAATAATCTATAGGAAAATGTATTGTGATAAACATAACTAACTTTGATAACCCCTCCATGGTGTGAAAGCTCAGTAAGATCGCTGCGAAATCCAGTGGTCCTTGGTTCGAATCCCGTGAGGAGGTAACTTCATTTAACATTCATAAAAAATAAATAATAATAATAAAAATCTACTGACGTTCACACAGCACCATCTAGCCCCAAACTAAGCATTAGCCTGTTATATGGATACTAAACAACAGATAAACATACTTAGCGTCGGTGGCTCAGTGGTGTGGACTGTCGCCTTCCTACCGGGAGGGCTGAGGTTCAAATCCCAACACGTACCAATGTATTTTCGAAAATATATGTACGTTATCCGACGCTCTTACGGTGAAGGAAAACATCGTGAGGAAACCTTCATGCACGCCTACGAAGAGATTCGAAGGTTGTGTCTGAAGTCGTCCAATCCGCACTGGGCCCGCGTGGACGACTAAGGCCTAATCACCCTATACGGGTAGGCTCGTGCCCCTCGGTGGGGACGTTTAATGAGCTGATGATGATGAAACATACTTATCTTTTTTGTAATCACATATATATTATACATAAAAAACACTCAGACCAATACAAACAGACATGTTCACACAAATGTTTGTACTGCCCAGGGATCGACCCCGGAACCCTTGGTGTAATAGCCGACGTCTCAACCATTACACCAGACGGGTCGTCGTATTCATATGTGCCTTCCTCGGGCTTAAACTGTATAAATTATTTTTGAATTAGACCGATTAATGAAACTCAATTTGTGCGTTATATCCCAATTTGTTTAGGACATTGTTTGTTTGGATATTTGACGACCCATTTGGTGGAATAGTTGAGACGTCGGCTACTACACCAAGGGTTCAGGTTTCGATCCTCAGGCAGTACATGCAAACCTTTGTGGGCAAAACCATGTTTGTATTGGTTAGGGTGTTTTCTATGTATAATACGTATGTATTTACAAAAAAAAGTATTTATATTTATCCGTAGTTTAGTACCCATATTACAGACTTCATGCTTAACTTGGGGCTAAATGGCGCTGCCTGAATGTCAGTGGATATTTATTTTTATTTTTTATTTATAAATTCGTATCAAACTTCTTACCTGACATCCAGAATGAACATCGGCATAATACCCCCCTGCTTCGGCCAACACAAGTGAACTCGGTAAGTGGAGGACGGTCATACACCGGGTACAGAGGTGGGTCGTGGGGCAGGTGCAACTCTTGGTAGTAGTCGTGGGGCAACTGGCTCATTGCCACTGCGAATGCTGGAATATAAATAAATAATATAATCCACTGACATTTCATACATAGAAAACCCCCAGACCAATACAGACATGTTCATGCACACAAATGTTTGTAATGCCCGGGGATCGAACCCGGAACCCTTGGTGTAGTAGTCGACGTCTTAACCGTTACACCAAATGGGTAGTCGTATATGAATAACAAGATTGCAAAGAATGAAATAACTAATTATTTTTGCACGACGCAACACTAATCTTAAAGGTGAAAGTTTGTCAGTCTGTATGTTTACTACTTGTCTACGTCTGTATCGAAGTGATGCTGCTGCTTATGACTTTTTTATATGAGACTAAAACCTGTCAGAAAAATTCTATCAAAAAAATGCAATGGCCAGCAATGATATTCTGTATTTATAAAGGTAGATACACCATCCGTGACTCAATAACGAACCGCCGAAGAGAGTACAATTTGTACTCTTTTGTTTAATAAATGTGTTCGAAATTCAAAATTGTGTATGTGTGCTGTCAAAGTATTCGGAACACTTTTTTCGATCGTTTTTGAGCATATCACGAACCCATACTTTTTTACATCATTGATGGCCAGAGACAAAGACTTGATTTAAAAGGGCTGTTTTTTTATAACTATGTTTTCGACTATCAATTTTTGTTTGAGACTAAGTCATTTTTCATCTCTTGCTATTGTGTATTTTCTACAAAAAATTTCTGCCAGTTTCAGTCTCATCTTTTTAATGACATAAGTAAATGGTTCGGTCAGGACGCGCACCTGATGGTAAGTGATACTCCTGACCATGACAAAACAGCATTAAAGGAGACCAATAATTGATAGAAAGTTTTTGTTAAATTTTGGCGTGGGACGGTTACTTTGCCAAATCCCTTTGTCCCCCTTGATGAGAGGCTTACCCTGGCGATGAATTGTGTTGGCCGACCTGGAAGTCTTTAAATAGGCTTCGGACTTTGACTTCGGCTACATTAATTGTTTGTACAGCAAGCAATGCGGTGTTAATATGTATGTGCCAAGTCAGAAAATTTGGTGGGAAAGCTGCTCAAATACAGTAGAACGTCGATTATCCGTACGCCGATTAACCGAATCGCCAATTATCCGAATCGGTCCTAAGCCTCTATTATCGTTGTGAATTTTTACACTTTGTATTTTGATAAGTATATTTAATATACTTATTTATATATAAGTATAGTTTGTATAGAGCGTCGGTGGCTCAGTGGTGTGGACTGTCGCCTTCCTACCAGGAGGGCTGAGGTTCAAATCCCGACACGTACCAATGTGTTTTCGAATTTTCGAAAAATATATGTACGTTATCCGACGCTCTTACGGTGAAGGAAAACATCGTGAGGAAACCTTCATGCACGCCTACGAAGAGATTCGAAGGTTGTGTCTGAAGTCGTCCAATCCGCACTGGGCCCGCGTGGACGACTAAGGCCTAATCACCCTATACGGGTAGGCTCGTGCCCCTCGGTGGGGGACGTTTAATGAGCTGATGATGATGATGATGATTTTGATAAGGCCTGATGGGGTTGCAACTTTATCTGATCGAGATGATCAAGTGAGCGTTATTGAAGAACTGTGTTCGTTTTACTTAATAAAGTTTATTCGATTTGTGACAGTTCGTTTTTCTTTATTACCAGTCTTTGTCCGATTATCCGAATTTTCGATTATCCGAATCGACCCCGGTCCCAATTGATTCGGATAATCGGCGTTCTACCGTACAAGATTCAGACATATAAAACTTTTTATCCCGTTGCCAGTGGCGTGCACAGAGATTATAAGTAGGGTATGCAAAGTGAGTGACACTAATCGGTAACACAATAAATGCTTTTCATTTTTGTCAAATTGAGTGCTGTTGATGACAGCAGATCGCCTATGGTTTCAAATCTCAAGAAGAAAATGGGCCAATAAGTGGCGATTTAATATGTTGGCGATTTTCCGGGTTGCCCTGACGTATATTGTATGCACTGCTTATTTTCATGTTCCTATGGGTTGTGACATAAAATGTATTATGGAAATTCACCTATTTAATACTTACCTACTCTTTTAAGCGGAAAAAAGTTCACCGGGGTCAGATAGTTAATTTTACAAGATGTGTCTTATAAAATAACCATAAATAGATAGTCTTATAAAATAACCATAAATGAATATTAAAAGAAAAAAAATCATACGTTATTATTTCTTTTTAATCATATTACTGAAAATTTATGAATTATAATAAAAACAATTCTTACCAATAACAAATACGGTAGCAATCTTCAACATTGTGACTAACTTCAGCGAACTGGCGAATTATTAAACTTAAAACTTTTTTTAAAATTTCAAATAAGAAATCATGGAGAGCGGTCGTTGGCCGCCCGCCGCGAGATTAGCCGCACTAAGCGAATAGATCCCTGTAATCCGATCGAATTAGAATGTGATCAATATTGATCCAAGAATGGCGTTATGCAGTATGTCATAAATATAGTCATTATTTGTTATTGTAGTAAAACTGAAATATGTGAGACAACCATTATGGTTATCTTATATAATTTAGATTTACTACGAAACAATTTACTACGATTATACTATGATAATCATATTAATATTTTTTTTACATTAAATAGGCCAGCGTTTTTTTAATTTATTCATACAAAATACAAATACAGTTACAATAAACAAACAGGTGTAAACATAAACTCATTCGAGTTTTGACTACGCCTTGTCTGGTGTTAAACATCGACGATGTCTAGGATGAAGCACGCTGACCTAGAAGAAACCTATTTACTCTCGATTTGAAGACACCCAAATTGTACACCTCGGGAAAAACATAAGCTGGCAATGTATTCTACAGTTTCGCAGTGCGAATAATAAATGTGGATTCAAAGCGCTTAGTACGACACTTCGGCATTTCTACAATAAATGGATGTCGTTTCACCGTCTGCCTGGTTGACCGATGAAAGAAAGGACTCGGCGGGACAATATCATTGCAATATTTGCGCACACTCCCCGAAGTGCAACCTTTAGAAGCACGACAAAGAGGCAACCCTACGCCGGTGGCTTAGACATTGCACCGATACTTTGGTAAAGAGCTGTTACCTATTAATCTCTCGGCTCGTCTCTCAATGGTATTTAAAGTTTCCAGTTGGTATTTAGCTGAGCCATTCCAAAGGTGAGAGCAATACTCCATGCAAGGTCTCACTTGTGCCTTGTACAAAGTAAGGAGCTGCTCTGGAGTGAAGTATTTCCTCACCTTAGAGAGGACACTAAGCTTTTTCGAGGCCAACTGGGCTTTAGACTCGATAAAAGATCCAAAGTTAAGAGACGCCGAGAGAGTAGTGCCCAAGAGCTCAAGGCTACCCGAAATCGGCATAGATCACGGAAAGAAGGTGTGAGGTCAAAAGGTGTCCGCTTTGTGGAAAAATTATGCAGTTTGTGACTATGTTACTCATCACGTCTAAACATATCCGTCTTTAAACTATATATCCACCGTTTCTTTCTTTTTTCAACAGCTGAAACGAGTTTAATTATATTTGAAATGGATTTAGACGACATCCTAGATTAATACATAATATGCTATGTGCGGGAAAATATTTTATACCGCAAGTAACACCACGAGATACAGCAAATGAAACAATAATATAAATGTCGAACAGCCACCGAATATTTGGTTTTCAAACTGGTGGAAGATTCATTAAAAATATACAAAAAATATTAAGCAATTTAAAAATATGTCGTATAGAAATGAAATGAAAAACATGTACATTTCCACTCACACGTCATCATTATATCATTCAGAACAAAGCTACACGTTCGTACTAACAAATATGTGTATAAACATGAAGTTTTGTAGCTCAGGATTGAACACTGAATTCAGGACAGGTTTATGCACACAAATGTTTGTACTGCCCAGGATCAAAATCGGCGCCCTTAGTCTAACAGCCGACCTCTGAACCCTTGCAACTTTAAGATCGTCAACAAATTCGACTCTAGTCAACCTTTTCACCATGTGTCTACAATATATGCTTCACTGATACATAAAGCCATCCACGCGATCGCATTTCGCTAAGGTCGAGCCAACACGACCTTGCGTGCGTTCCTTTGACCACGTTTGGGGCCACAATACCATAGTTGTTCAACTAGCCACACATGACACTTCCCACATGGACCGGTTGCTTGATCATGAAATGCAATCAATAAAGTATGTTTTGATATGATATCGCATGAAACGAAAACCGTTAATGGTGGCAGAAGCATGCCTGGGGACAGTAGGATCACAGAATAGGAGAACAGGTACTAGGTGGTAGACTCGATACTGAGTCGTCTAGGTCGGCACCATATAGTCCTCCTCATCGATTTCGACGACGGCGACCCTTGCATAATTATTTTTCTCTTCGGGTATGAGCCCTTATATGGCTCGCTAGGCCAAATTTGGTCTTAAACACTCTGTCACACGAGTGACAGTACAACTGGCCCTGGTTGTTGTATGTATACGTATAGGAGGGCTTTGGTCTTTCTTTTCGTTGTTGGCGTTTAGAATCAAGCACATTGAGGCGATTTGCCTCAAATGTTTTAATGTTATTGAAGATGGCAGATCGCCAAAAAGACCTATGGGAAGCAAGCTCCTCCCACCGATTTGGGTCAATATCACAGGCTTTCAGGTGCCTTTTTAACACGTCTCTAAATCTTAGACGTTGGCCGCCCCGCCTCCGTTTACCCTTAGCCAGCTCTGAGTAAAATACAGCTTTGGGCAATCGGCAGTCATCCATACGGTGGACATGCCCGCTCCACCTGAGCTGTCTCTGCATTAGCAAAGCTTCCATGCCATACATCCCAGAACGACGTAAAACATCAGAGTTGGGTACACGATCCTGCCACTTAATTAAATATTAAAACCGCAGTGCCAGATATCGTCCCGTGAAACAGGAGTGTTATGTACTTTTGTGTTTCGGGATGAGGACACTGTAGCTAGTGAAATTACCGGGTATACGAGACCTTAATCCGTCGTCTCGGGTGCGGCATTGACGGAGGACAATAACTGTCTATCAGTTGAACACCTTCTTAAAAGCCGCTTTGTTATAATCAGGCGTATCACTTACCATAAGGTGGGCGTCATAGCCGTCCTGAAAATAAAACAATCGTTCCCACACAGCATAACTACGGGGAAATTGGGCTGTAACCCACCACGTTAACGACTACTTTCCCAAGATAATAGCCGGGACCGACGACTTCACCTGCTTTTTTTATTTTATCAACCCCATAGTTCAGAAATTCGAGGGACACAATTTTTTCAACAACATTACAATTTATAAAAAAAAGGTTTTTGAAACCAGGATATCATTTTTCAAGAGCTACACATTGATACCCCACACAGGGGGATACGATGAAAAAAAAATTTGAGTTTCAGTTCAATGTATGGGGAACTCCAAAATATATTATTATTTTTTCAATTTTCTTGTCAAAACCAAATAGCGGTTCACAGAATACATATACTTACAAAGTTTGAATAGTGTAGTGCTTATAGTTTTGCAGAAAAAAGGTGACACAGGCGGACGGACAGACAGACAGACTTGACGAATCTATAAGGGTTCCGTTTTTTTGCCATTTGGCTACGGAACCCTAAAAATTGCACAACGGCAATGAGTGCTTTTTAATATTAGTCTCCCTGCGGATCGAACCCACGAATCTCCGGATCTAAACTTAATATTCAACGCACTAGACCACGGAGCCAGTTGCCAATCCAAATGCTAGAAAGCATTCTAAATCAAGATAAAAAATCATAAGTCCTCAAGTGGGGTCAGAGAGATTATCAAGATAATAAGATATATCACCCATTACCAGTTTTTTTAAGGCTAGGTCAGCAGTTATTTTTGTTTAATGACTTATAAAATGGTTTATTGATAGGAACTATTAAGTGTAATAAAATTACAAAACTTGACCTTATTTGAATGAGTATCGAATATGAGCGAATATCTGATTATATATGTTGCATTAATTTGATTTTGTATCCTTTATGGGTATTGCTTCTAGTATACCTAACTCATCATCAGCTACGTACCCACCGAGGAGCACGAGAGTGATGAATATAAATGAGGGCTTGAAAACGCACCGGTTAGCTAGTTCAGAAGACGTACAGCCTAAGAAACTATAGAAATGGTCGATCTTAATAATAAATAAACTCAAATCAAATCGACAAATCGAGTCGTCTCGGTAGGTACCACCGAAGTGCCAGATATCATCCCGTGAAACAGGAGTGTTATGCACTTTTGTGTTTCGGGATGAGGGCACTGTAGCTAGTGAAATTACCGGGTATATGAGACCTAGTATCTGTTGTCTCGGGTGTTGGGCGCAGTGCGGCATTGATGGAGGATAATAACTGTCTATTAGTTGTTGGTCTCCTTTAATGCCGCTCTGTCATGGTCTGGCGTATCACTTACCATCAGGTGTCATACCAGCGTCCAGACCGTCCTGTACACTTATAACATAAAAAAAAAAAAACAATAAAACACCCAGACCAATACAAACAGATTTGTTCATGCACAGAAACCCGACATCTCGATTAATTACCTAGACCATAGGGATAGATGAAGAAAACAACTACGATCGGCGCGATCGGATATCAAGTATTTATTTTTCGTGTTTGAAAACAAATCATGTTGACATACGACCTACAATTAGGAGCGAGCTATTAATCACCAGATTGAATGACCTCTAAGCGACAGTTCAATGTTGTTACAAATTCTACCCAGTTGAATTCATGTGCACGCAATACTAGCGTCTGGCCGTGGCTTCGTTCGTAGCGAAATTAGCAAACAACATTTATTTGTATTTTTGTCTGTTTGACTTCCATTAAAAAAATATAAAAGAAAAGTCCAAAACCTACAAAATTTGCGGAAATATTTTTTGAAAATTTGGGAGGCAGGTATAGTAATTTGTTGGTTGTTACAAAGAGTGTACCAATTTTTCGATTTATACCTTAAAGACCCATGCACTCCCATACAAACTTCCCAGGCTTTTGATAGGAAAAAAGTTTTTACAACTTTGAAATAAGCCTATTGGAGTCAGTCAGAATCCTAAATTAATTAATACCGTGCAAAGCTGTGCAATTGATTGCCGACTGTGTTTCCCGAAAGAGACATTTTATCTAATTTTGGTATCTTTAAGACACGGTCCGGTAATTGTCAATCACCATAGCCCCGTTTGCTATTCGCCAGAATGCACAATAGGCACTCCATATATGCAAATAAGCAGTGCATACCCTGTGCATCCAGACAACGCGGAAAATCGACAACTATTAAATGATTCCCACTTATTCGCTTGGTTTCCTCTACTAATATTTGAAACCATGGGCGATCTGTTGTCATCAACAGCACTCAATTAGACTAAAATATCAATTATTTATTGTTTTTGCGACGAGTGCCGCTCACTTACCCTACTCATCATGTCTGTGGAAGTCACTGACAACAGGCACAGGGCCGGATCTACCTATGGGCTACTTGGGCTGCAGCCCAAGGCCCCGAGGTAACTAGGCGTCCCCAGACCTCGCTAAAAACAATAGGCGATTCGGTTCTCTCATTCAAAGGTTGCCTGGAAGAGATTGCCACTACAGCAATAAGGTCGCCTTTTGCATTATTTATTATTTAATTCTTTATTATACACTGAAATACAAAAAAATACAAAAAGAAATGAAAAAGAAAGTACAATGGGCGGCCTTATTGCACATGGTAATTTCTACCAGGCAACCTTAGGATGGAGAAATCAAATACATAGGATTTGTACATTAATACTTGCGTAGATTTAAGTAATTTTTATGTATTTTTGTGTAGTTTTTTGGCATAACTATATTAGTTGACAGGCCCCTCAGTAGTTTCAGCCCAGGGCCCCACAAATTCTCGATCCGCCCCTGAATAGGCATGAAGTTGGGTTGGGTCCCAATTTCAAAATGCCTAACATCTCATATAACAAAATTTATAGGTATCAAATAAAAATCGTGAGCATCATTAATGACAGGGTCAAGTCAAAAATATTTTACAAAAATTATCAACATGTTTTTTATTACATACTAAGTGTGACCTTGATTAAAACGCGGGCAAGGTAGTCTTAGACTAGATAGCTAGCATATTTTTGTAAGTACTTTTAAAAACTCAGATATTCAAAGAATATATTATATCTCAACGACACCTTTGGTGTGATAATTGAGACGTCGGGTACTACACCAAGGGTTCCGGGTTCGATCCCCGGGCAGTACAAACATTTGTGTGCATGAACATGCCTGTATTGTTCTGGGTGTTTCCTATGTGTAATTTAATATATAGGTAATATGAAAGCATTTAAAAAAGTATATATATTTATATATATATATATGTTATCCGTTGTTTAGTACCCATATTACAGGCTAATTAATTTGGGACTAGATGGCGCTGTGTGAATATCAGTCAGCGCCGGATCTTCAATTTTTTTTGGGTGGGGCTAAAATTGAGAAATGCCGCCCCCGGCCACTATTTTTTATTTTTACCTTTAGCATCCATCACTAATTTATATAATAAGTCTTCTAATTGATTGACATTTGGACAAAGCTGCAACTTTTAACGCAGCTGTGATCAGTTTCGGAGATATTACATGAATTACATCCCCTTGTCTTACTCCTCGGTGCCAATGATTGTGTAAGCTCTTCATGTACTCGGCCTGACAAAGTAGCGCACTCGTACAAACATCTCAACAATTCGATATAGCAGTAGTCAAGTCAGGCACCGTTGGAGGGAATGAAACACAGCCCATGTCTCGATCGAATCGAAGGCTTTCTTATAGTCCACAAACGCCAAATATAATGGTCGGTTATACTCTCCGGTCTTCTGTATAACCTGCCGCAGCGTATGTGATATGTAGTCTATGGTGCTGAAGCCTTTGAGGAACCCGGCTTGTTCGGAGGGCTGGATGTCGTCAAACCTATGCGCGAGACGGATCATGATGACTCTGGAGAATAACTTGAAGATGTGGCACAATAGCGTAATGGGTCGTTAATTCTTCAATAAGGTTTTAATATCTAAGATAACTCTTAACAGATGTAAAAACGGCAAGATTGGCTTATTTTAGTTATTTTCATAGTGTAATGTCGTATGGTCTACTGATGTAGGATTCGGCTGCCGACTTCATGAATATAAAATATTTGTGCTACAAAAAAGAGCTATTATCTTCAACCGTAGACCACGTGACTCTCTTAAGGAACAGTTTAAAGTAATAAATATAGTGAATGTAGCATCTGAATATATTCATGAAAATTTAATTTATGTGCGTACATACCTTTAAGAAAAATTGTGAGTAACACAATTTTAATACTGGGAATAAAAACAAACTTGCTGTTTCGGACTTGAGCCTACATAAAATAGGTAATATTTATATGAAGATGTATAAGGTTGTTCAATAAAGTACCGCAAAATATATAATGTAGAGTTGCCATTACACATGTTTAAAGCTAGAATAAAAAAAAGCACCTTTCTAAAAAAGGGCACTAAACTATTGAAGAATATTTATGTGATAAAAATCCGTGGTTTTAAACTGCTCAGCTATCAGCAGTGTTTATATTTTAACATTAAGTAATTGTCTAAAAAAAGGCTGCACTGTTGAGTTTTCTTGGGTGTTTCTTTCTCAACAGGCCAAACCATTGAAGCGCTTTTTTCAAGCATCGAAATTCTAATTCATCAAAAAATATTTTGACTTATTCACACAATTATATACTTGAGTATTTTAAATGTTTTTTTTTTATTGTATTTTTGTATATTTTTTGACGTTCTAAGTACTTTTTGTAAGCCTTATTTAAATCAATGAATTTTGACTTTGACTTATCATAGCCGGAATATTAGGCTCTCTCCAAGCGGATACGAAAACTCGTTCGCAGGGACTTCGACTGTTTCAATACAACGTTAATTACGGACCTTATTGAGAAGAACAGGGGGCCCAAAATTTTCCAAAAACCACTTGGGAGGAGCTATCTGGTAAAGGTTAAGATAGCAGATGGCCAACTACTCACATTACGCCAACAGATCCTGGAAGAGGTTGAGAAATTCTATGGACGACTGTATTCATCGAGCGCTCATCAACCACAGACCGAAGACAGCTAAGTTATACGTGCTCCACTAAGGCACCATTGTACGTAGGATATCCTGGATGTTGAAGTTATCAAAATTTGAAGAACTGGAGCAACTGAGAAGTGGAAGGGCTCCGGGGAATTCTGATAACGACAGAACTCCTAAACACCGGTGGACAACCCATCCTTAGGGCATTAGATGAGCTCTTTTAATGCCGTCATCCACCAGGGAACTACACTGGAGGCGTAATCCAGAATCCATAAGCGTCTTGTTTTTCAAGAAGGGTGATAAAACTCTCTTGAAGAATCATGGACCGATAGCGTTTCTGATAAACGTTTATACAGAGTTATCCCAACCAGTATACGTCGGTGGCGTCCTTCTCGAGATTGTCCAAGAATACGTTTACTTGGGTAAAAACTTGACCGGCACAATTTCGACAGGGAAGCAAGTAGGAGGATTCACTTAGGCTGGGCGGCATTAGGCAAGTTACATCAGGTCTTTACGTCGACGATTCCGCAACGCTTAAAGACAAAAGTCTTTGAGAAATACGTCCTACCCACAGATTTCCCAATACAGGAGATGGGGCAAGCCGCGTTTTTAAGTGCGACAAATGTAAGCGACGAGCAACGAGCATACACTGGCTGCCAGTTTACGCTCTGTGAGACGAGTCAAGACGCACGAATATTAGAAGAAATACGTTACGTTTTTTCCCAAAATGCCATCCTGTGCATTGTAACATGCCATCATCGCAATGAATCAGTAAATTTACCAAGAAATATAATAACTTTTCAAAGGTAAGAACCGAAAAGAAATTGCGACACTGGGACTGCCTATAAACTTGGCGGCTTGTCCAGTCTAATTGTATATTCGGATGTCTGTGGTCCTACCCATACCAACATACGCAGATGAGACATGGACAATGACTACAGGATTGGTTCACAAATTCAAAGTTACTCAACGGACGATGGAGCGTGGAGACTCTTATAGATACAATTAGAATTGATGTTATACGCAAGAGAACTATAATTACCGACATAGTTCGCCAGATTAGCAAAGTGAAGTGGCAGTGGGTAACGTACTCGTATGTCGCAGAACCGATGGCCGTTGGAGCGGACAAGTTCTGGAGCGGAGTTCGCGGCTTGGCAAGCGTAGCGTAGGATGCCTCCGGCCGTTGGACGACGACTTGCGAAAAGTCGCTGGTGAAGGCTGGATGAGAAAAACGGAGGACCGGAAAATATCTGGCGTAAATTGGGGGAGACCAATGTCCAACAGTGGATTACGATAGATTGAATAGAGAGGGAAAAGTTTAATCGCCTTTCTTGAAGAAGAGCACCACCACGCCATTGCTCCTCACCTTTGGCGTCGCACCATCACCGATTCCTGAATGAAAGAGCTTCTGAAGGGTCTTAAGCACTGGCGTGCCCCCTACTTTCAAAAGCTCTGCGGTAAATCCGTCGTCGCGGGGGGTCTTATAACGCTTAAGCTGTTTCAGAGCCATCCTAATCTCGGCAAAAAAAGCAAAGTCGTGAAAAAGTTACAATTTATCAATTATTGGTATTGATTTTAATCAATATTAATAAATCAAGTTCTAAAGTGAAATAAGACTACACGCGTCAGCTTTTTCGAAGTCACACTGGATGAAAAAGGCGTTTTATTTCCAATTTATTTTGTATATTTTCTTTAAAAACGTGGTCACTTGATGCAATGAAATGGTGCTAAAATGTTTATCTTTATTTTTTTTTAATTGTAACTGTCCATCATAAAAATGATATAGGTAACTATAAGCAGCTAAGTTGGCATCACTTAACATAGAGAAACAACTAGGTATCTTTGAAATAATACACTGCTGCCCTGGATAGAGATCGACGAGAGAGATTTCGTATATAGCGTCATTCCTCAGATCGCGGCTGCCTACGCCTGCTGACCGTGATCAGCGATTCCTGCGGGCGCCTATTTAGAAGTATGCAAAAAAAATGTAATGTTTGAGTAACATGCCTTATTCTCCGCTCCGGGTATCAGTCGAATTTCTATGGCCATGAAATATCGGCACTTGTACTTGTACTACGTGGGCAAGTGGTCCATTAGTTGGTTTGCCGCCCCCTGAACCGTGCCGACCGGGGCACGTGCCCCCCACCCCCTCTAGATCCGGCCCAGATATCAGTGGATATTTATTTATTGAGCTATAGGTATATGTATAAAATATTCATTTAGATTAATGATAATACATAAATCAGAGCCTAATTGACTTGACATTATGTCACCATTCCAACACTTTACCGACCGAGGGAGCGACAACTTGCGAAAGGTCGCTGGATACCAAAAGCTGAGGACCGGGATACCTGGTGCTGAATGGGGGAAACTATGCCCAGCAGTGTACTGCATAAATTCTGTAATCTATTCAGTACACTGCTGGGCATCTCTGTTATATATAACAGAAGTGGTCGTACATAGCACGGGTGTAATCTCACAACACACAAATCTATTGTCTACGCGCGTGCTACGTTCGGATAAGGATAGCATTGAAAAACATTGTAAATCACTCCATCAATGTTTTATTTAAATACTGCACAAAATATCTTCCAATTTTACTGGTCTCCTCTTTCGAGTGGTTCATTTTCGCGTAAGTTAAGAACTGTCTCCGTAACTTCAGCAGTCGTTGAGGATTGACCACCTCCAAGCATCCAGCCTCTAGAACGCATCCTGGATAATCCGGGAATTTCACCTCACCACCCACATTAAATTGTTTCGCTTCCAATATCTGCTTGGCAATTGCTTGTGTCACATTGTCTAATTCGTAGACGAAGTTTGTCGACGTTAGTGGTGGCTGGAAAATTTAATATGATTAAGAATTACATTACATTCATCATCAGCTCATTAAACGTCCCCACCGAGGGACACGAGCCTAACCATATAGGGTGATTCGGCCTTAATCGTCCACGCGGGCCCAGTGTGGATTGAACGACTTCACACACGACCTTCGAATCTCTTCGCAGGCGTGCATGGAGGTTTCCTCACGATGTTTTCCTTCACCGTAAGAGCGTCGGATAACGTACATATATTTTCGAAAATTCGTAAACACATTGGTATCTACGTGTCGGGATTTGAACCTCAGCCCTCCCGGTAGGAAGGCGACAGTCCACACCATTGAGCCACCGACGCTATTAGCTCTCTTACATTATTAGCTTGTAATTATAAATAAATAATAATAATAAATAATTAGAATTAAGAACAAATACTCACTGACATACACTCAGCGCCTTTTACCCCCATATTAAGCAAGGAGATTGTAGTTAGGGTACTAAATAACTGATAAACATTCATATCTATTTGTAAATACAGACATATTATACATAGAAACACCCAGACCATTACAGACATGTTCATGCACACAAATGTTTGTAATGCCCAGAGATCAAACCCAGAACCCTTGGTGTAGTAGCTGACGTCTCAACCATTACACCAAATGGGTCATCAATATGAATGTATTTACAAATAAAACAAAGTATATTATTTATTTATTGTATACAAGTAATAAAAACAATATATAGCGAAAAAAGTACAAAGGTACTTTTTAGTATATCTTTCAATAGTTCAGTACCCATAATACAAACTCCTGGTTTAAATTGCGGCTAGATGGCGCTGTGTATCAATGAATATTTATTTAAAATGAAAATATATTTATTCAATTTGGGTCCATAGAGAATACTTATGAATGTCAAATTTATCTAACTAACATTCTGTGTGCTCATATTCGGGGGAGGTGGTTTCCTTTCAAACAGCACATTGTAAATGGAATCCAGATCTAGAGTGTCTGTTGGTTGAACTGTGAAAAGTGGACTGTCCCATCTGTTATTACTTATTGGCTCCTCGAACCTGCAACAAAAAAAGCATAGACAAAAAATTAAACTACTGACTAGACATAATTCATACCAAATTCTGTTAATAGTTTTCATAATAATATACATCATTTATTTTTTATTTGATTTCTTGGAAATACTGAGGGGCACAAGCCTACCTGTATAGGGTGTATAGGCCTTAGCCATTCACGCGGGCCCAGTGTGGGTTGGAGGACTTCACACACAACCTTTGAATCACTTCGCAGGCATGCACAGGTTTCTCACGATGTTTTCCTTCACCATAAGAGCGTGGGATGGCATACATATAATTTCAAAAATTCTAAAACATATTGGTATCCACACCAATCAGCCACACATGCTTTACCTACAGTTATCATCAAAAAAATCAATACCTTTCTTAATTTTTTTCACTTTAATCCATTGGTGATTCCAGCAGTATAAGAATCAATAATATATTTGGTATATAAATCTAAACAAAATATGTTAGTTCTTGAGTCATTGTGTATTACTAGATATTTTTTAATTCCTTACCTAAGCCTAGTTAACGCATTGAACACTTCTTCAGAATACTGTACAGTGTTACAGTTGCTTTTGTCATCCGTATTAACTTCTATTTGCTCCTTTCTCAACAGGTTTGATTCCCAGGCTTCATCATGGTTGCGTAAAGTGTACACTGTACACTGTGTGGACTTTGACGCTTTGGACCCACAGTATAACTCGTAACGGAACCCTGTAAATTTAAATTTATTTTTTTCAAGTATTTTGAACTTAATGATTGACAATCTTGTGCATTGGTTGACCTGTGACTGTACCTCAATTGAATATTCAAATACAGGATTCAAGGTTTTTTAGAATGGCTTGATTTGTATTGTTTTTCTAAATAAAAACATTTTGTTATATTGTTATTTTGTATATAATATAGCTTATAATAGAAGTTAATTTATTAAATTATAAACATCTATTATTTTTATTACTATTATGCAAAACATTACAAAATCAAGAACGAAATAATACAATAAGTTAGCACAACTTACCTTTAATGTAGTTACTGCCATCGAGTATTACTACATTATCCTTGCCTATAAGTCTCAGAACCTCTGATTTCAAGTAACCTCGAACTCTTTTCTCTTTTTGGGAGTCCAAATAGGTACTGTTTTTGTCATAACCTAACTTTATTATTGCTTCGTCTTCGGACACAATATCAACCTGTTTGTCATGTTTAGACTGAAAAAACTGTTTTAATTCGTATGCTCTTGTCGTTTTCCCACTAACAGGGGTACCACATATTATTATTAAAGGCATTTTTCTGTATTTTATTTTTAAACAAAATCAATGACGTTCGTCAAAGTGACTTCTATTTATTTTGACGTTTTAGAGTTTATTCAACGTTCCATTTCACGTTCTCCTAAATTACTTTTTTTGAACTTACACAAATCTTTGCTTCATTATTTGCACAAATTTTTCACTTCTCTGCCTCGGTAAAAGCTGACTGTATTTTTTTGTAATTCTATTTCCATTTAGGCAAATTCAATATTATTCTTAACATTGATATGGACTAACAGATCTTGGGTGATTCAATTAAGCTTAGACAGCATCATACCATATTCTTATTAATTCTAGTTTTATTGCGTGGCCCAGGTACCTATCAAACAGAATGGTAACAGAGTTGCATAAAAGTAATCTAATTTACAATGTAGGTACTTTCATAATGTTTTTCAAGTGTGCATATTGAGAACTAATCCCTTTGTGTGTGTACGTTGGTACCTAAACTTATTGAGAAATAAATATTAAATTATTAGTGATAGTATTAGGTACCAGTAATTTAAAATAAAACACCAAAAGTATGCAATAAATTGTTATATTTTAATCTCTTTACTGTACTTAACAAAATAACAACTACAAAGTCTTCCGTTGCGTTATCTAACGCTATGCGTTTTACATTACCATCACTTATATGTAAAAATAACAACAAATGTAATCTCATACATTTCTGAAAATTATTCTTAACTTTGTCTATTTTTTTTTATTACATGTCACCGTCCACTGACATAAACGCCAATTAAAACTTTTGGCGCGAAAAGAAAATCTAATATTTTTTTACGGATGCTGCAAACCATATTTAATAAACCACTACCTCACGAGTAATCAATATTATTTTCCAATTTCAAATTAATACAGAAAAATACAAAATGCCCAGTCACTAGTTCACAGACATGAGATCATAATTTTTAATTTTTAAAGAATCAAACGAGTAGTTAACAATTTTCAAATTACAACATACATGCTTATTTCACTGGATGTAAACCTTAAGCCTATATCATATCATTCAAAACATGGTGTCAAATTTCAATGCGTACGGAACCCAGTTATCAGTGGCGGGGCAAGACCTAAATTTTATGTGTGCAACATACAATTGCGAAGCCCCCTGATGAATGACACAAAAAGTATCCAGTTGGGCATTTTTGCGAATGGCCGGAGACTTTTTGTGTCAATACGGTAGTTTCCACCATCCGCAACAAAATACCAAACCTTACCTTTATAAAAGCGCAACGTATATTTAAAAATAAGACAACAATATGTTTTATTTTTAAATATACTGAAACCAATATGTAACGTCAATTGATGATAGTGAGCAATGACGTCACATATCACTAATCTCATACAAAATATATGGAAACGTCCCTTTTTGACAGTTCATAAAAAGTACGTCAACGATTAGTGGTGTCACTACCGGATTCTATAGCGACCGTTACGGCCTCTGTCCATATGAAAAGTTGTTACTTCAATGTTATATATATCCGGTTGCAACATCAGTTTTGTTATTAATAATTTTTAATACCTATATTAAATTAATTGTGTAACATTGATACAATAAATTCATTTTTAACTACTCCCACTTATTCATAGGCGCCGTATAATACCAATTGCTAAATACTTCAAATTTTGACGTGGTGCCATCCTTTCTTTGACTAGATGAAGACAATGTCAAAGATTTACCAATTATGTAAAAAAAAACTTGTACGAATTTACAGAATTAGATACAGAACTACTAATATTTTTTTTATGAAAATAAAACTTCCCAAATGGACTGTATTTTTTTAACTAAATCAAAGGGAAGGAGAAAGGGCTGTTTTGTAGTGTTGCCAGGACAAATTTATTTTAAATCGATACACGAGGCAAAAAAACGGAATTGAGGTTGCAGATCAGAACGGTAATAATAAACAATGTGATGTGACGCTGATGACGTACATTTTGAGTTTGACAGTGATGTAATTATTGGAAGTTACATATTGTAAATATATATCTTTTTAATTAAACATCTGATTATCTTCTTTAATTAATCGGGTCATTTAACGTCCCGATCAGGACGCATCCTCAGACCCCTGAAAATCGGGACCCTCCCCCTGGATCCGCTGTTGAAAGCGCCAGACAATAGAATTTCTATTGTATGGATTCCCTGCGTTTAATGGGGGTTAAATGATATATTTTTTACCCCCGACTTCTTCGTTTCTATAAATTGTAGATATACTTTTTTACATTCCCATGGTAAGAGAAATGTTTTTAATTCATAACAATGAGAAATCTAAAACCTTAAACCATAGTATAGCTATAATATTACTGGCAACATTGTCACATGCATGAGGTAATTTTTGTGTAACCCTGTATTTTTGTATCACGGTTAGCCTGAGAGCCATCTGCGCTCGTGTCACAGTTCGATGTTAAAATCGGTCGTTAGATTAACTGCCTAAAGATAAATCACAAAGTCGAAGATTCTGAGGGATGAATGGGTTTATATAAAAACTGATATTGTATAATATTTAGGCGGGATGTAGGCGGAATCATTGTTTATTCTAGGTTGTGATGTAGTTATGTACGCGATAAACAATTAGACCTTGATGGCTATGCTGTACAGAAAGATCTGTGCACTGCATTGGGTCGTATATTTCACAAATATATTACATATTTCAAACTTTTTTTATGTTATAATGTGTAGAGGACGGTCCGGTTGTTAGACAGGTGGGTAGTCTGAACGTAGATTTGGAAGGCCTGTGCTCTAAAATGGGTCGCTATAGGTTGAATGATATACAAGCGGGTAGCCTGAACACAAGTTTGAGAAGGCCTGTGATCTGAATGGGACGTTACAGCCTGGTTGTTTGACAGGTGGGTAGTCTGAACGTAGGTTTTGAGAAGGCCTGAGCTCTGAAATGGAACGTTATAGGCTGACTGATATACCAGCGGGTAGTCTGAACACAGGTTTGAGAAGACCTGTGATCTGAATAGAACCATACAGACTGGTTGTTTGACAGGTGGGTAGTCTGAACATATGTTTTGGAAGACCTGTGCTCTGAAATGGAACGTTATAGGCGTTAGTCATCAGTATCAGTTATGATATACAGGTGGGCAGTATGAACATTCTGGCAAAGCCTATGCACTGGAATGGGACGTTATAGGCTGGTTTGACAGGTGAATCTGCCTGCCAACCAAAGGGTTTCCATGTTGGCTACCAATTTATATTACACTTCAACAGTAAGGTTTCCTACACACAAAAAATACGGAATCATACTCATGCTGCATCATTGAGTTTGGATTCTGAGCGTACTTCGTCTTCACGCCCGTCTCTTCTTTCTGTAAGGAAAATAAAGTATTTATTAACGACCTATTTGGAGTTGCGGTTGAGAGGTCGGCCGCAACACCAAGGGTTCCGGGTTCGATCCCCGGGCAATACAAACATTTGTGTGCATGAACATGTCTGTTTGTAATGCTCTGGGTGTTTTCTATGTATAATATGTATGTATTTACAAAAAAAATGTATATATGTATGTTTATCCGTTGTTTAATACCCATAATACAGGCTTCACGCTTAACTTGGGGCTAGATGGCGCTGTGTGAATGTCATTAAAAAAAATGTTTCACCTAGGTGGTAGACTCGGTACTGAGTCGTCTAAGTAGGTACCACCGCAGTGCCAGATATCGTCCCGTGGAACACGAGTGTTTGCACTTTTGTGTTTCGGGATGAGGGCACTGTAGCTAGTGAAATTACCGGGTATACGAGACCTAACATCTGTTGTCTCGGGTGACGGGCGCAGTGCGGCATTGATGAAGGATTATTATTGTCCATCAGTTGTTGGTCTCCTTCAATTCCGCTCTGTTATGGTCAGGCGTATCACTTACCATCAGGTGAGCATTTTGACCTTCATGTACAGTATACATTAATAATATTATTATTATATATATTAACATTAAAAAAGCCTATTAGGTGTAATAGTCGAGACGTCGGCTAATGCACCAAGGGTTCTGGGTTCGATCCCCAGGCAGTACAAATGACCTGTGTGCATATACATGTCTGTTTGTAATGGTCTGGGTATTTCTATGTATCATCATCATCATCAGCTCATTAAACGTCCCCACCGAGGGGCACGAGCCTACGCGCGCCCAGTGCGGGTTGGACGACTTCACGCACAACCTTTGAATCTCTTCGCAGGCGTGCGCAGGTTACCTCACGATGTTTTCCTTTACCGTGAGAGCGTCGGATAACGTACATATAATTACACATACTCACCAATATATCGAAGCCTATATCTCTGATTATGTCCAATAGTATGTCGTAAGGCGGTTCGATGCTTGTTTCCGTCGTTGTGTCGCTGATAAAGTCACATAGAAAGAAAAAATATATAAAACATCTGAAAACTTAAAGAAAACGTTATTTTTTATCCTTAGATAAACGATAAACTACTACTGCACAATCACGAAGAAATATCAATCAAAAAATGTCCGAGCCGCTTGACACATACGTTCACTTATTGTACTTATTTATGAAAATTTATTATTCATTAAAATTTTGACTTTAATGCATCATTAATAGGGTACAAAATCAAAAGTGCGAGCATACTAACTGCTGAAACACTGCATGTGCAGTTTGGTAGATTATTAAAAATGTAACCTAATGTTTAAGTGATGAATGCATAATTAAAAAAAACTACTATGTCACTTTGACATGAAGCGAGCGACGTGATTATTAATGAAAATTGCGTTGAACAAAATTTTGCAGCGGATACTTTTCGAGTGAGATTGTGCATATAGTTAGTTTATTAAATTAAATTAAATTATTTATTTATCGTCGGTGGAGCGTCGGTAGCTCAATGGTGTGGACTGTCTCCTTCCTACCGGAAGGGCTGAGGTTCAAATCCCGACACGTACCAATGTGTTTTCGATTTTTCGAAAATATATGTAAAATATTTTCGAAACAAAGGTTGTGTATGAAGTCGTCCAATCCACACTGGGCCCGCGTGGACGACTAAGGCCTAATCACCCTATACGGGTAGGCTCGTGCCCCTCGGTGGGGACGTTTAATGAGCTGATGATGATGATTTATTTATCAGACAACAATGATCCAAGGATTTATCCATATGGAGAGATTTCAGAAACTCATTATAAGAACATCATTTGATAAATTAACACCATAATGTGACTTCACAAAACCGAAAAGATAAACTACCTTCGTCTAGTAGGCGAAGGCGTTTATTCGCTTGTCAGCATTGTTCTGGCGGTTTCCGACAAAGGACTCACTGGTTAGTGCGCCATAAGCAGTATGACCACGCGTATTCATTGTTATACATTTTTTTGTATCAATACAATGTTGATGTTATTTAAAAAAGAATCCTAACTAAATGCATTGTATTACACTTAATAAGTATGCCATATCATTCTCCGGTCGGAATAAAAAATTATCTAGTATAAGATCAGACGAGTTCTGGAGTGGAGACCGCGTCTCGGCAAGCGTAGCGTAGGACGCCCTCCGGCCAACGGACCGACGACTTGCGGGCGGTCGCTGGTGGAGGCTGGCTGAGAAAAGCGGAGGACCGGGATATCTGGCGCAAAATGGGGGAGACCTATGTCCAGCAGTGGACTGCGATAGGTTGAAGAGAGATGCCATATCATTCTCCGGGCAGAATAAAAAATCGTCCAGAGATAAGCGGCGTATCACGGGCGTCTAGTCACAAACAATAGATAATAATAATAATAATAAATATCCACTGACATTCACACAGCGCCATCTAGCCCCAAGTTAAGCGTTAAGCCTGTATTATGGGTACTAAACAACGAATAAACATACATATATACATTTTTTTTTTGTAGATACATACATATTATACATAGAAAACACCCAGACCATTACAAACAGACATGTTCATGCACACAAATGTTTGTACTGCCCGGGGATCGAACCCGGAACCCTTGGTGTTGCGGCCGACCTCTCAACCGCAACACCAAATGGGTCGTCAAAATAGATGAATCTATTGTCTACGCGCGTGCCACGTTCGAGCGGATAACTCACCTATAATGGTAGAGCAAAGGTCCCAGGTTGATCCAGTAGCCGCCCGGCTGCAATATCATGTATATCCTCTCGATAAATTCGATCACGTTGGGCGCGCAATCTATGAAGAAACACGACGCTACGCAGTCCCACTCATTCGATTCTGTGTAAACCTGTGACCATCATTATTATTATCATATTTCCATTCCGTGGTCTTACGTACAGCGTTCGGTTAAGATCGAGGTAGTGGGTTCGAATTCCGTGGGGAAGCTTCATTTTGTGCGATACTTTTGGAAGATATTAATTAATATCCGCTGACATTCACACAGCGCCATCTAGCCCAAACAAAGCAATAGCCTGTAATATTAACCCTTTGACCACCAATGACGCCATAGACACAATAGATTCTCTACTGTGTCTGGATTCTCGGCGTTCAATGGGTTAATAGTTAACAACACATAAACATACTTATATTTTTTTTTGTAAAATTATACATATTATACATTGAAACATCCAGATCAATCAGTTTGGTTCAGATATTGCAGGCTTAATCACCCGATTGTCTCAAAAGAAAGAGGATTTCGTGCTACAAAGGGCACGTTAGGCTGTCGGTCAGCAAAAAAACATGTAATTTGCGTGACCTTATTTATGGATTGACTATCGATAATTTGACAACACTATTGTCATCATCATCATCAGCTCATTAAACGTCCCCATCGAGGGGCACGAGCCTACCCGTGTAGGGTGATAGGTCTTAGTAGTCCACGCGGGCCCAGTGCGGATTGTACGACTTCACACACAACCTTCGAATCACTTCGCAGGCGTGCATGAAGGTTTCCTCACGATGTTTTCTTTTACCGTAAGAGCGTCGGATAACGTACATATATTTTCGAAAATTCGAAAACATTCAAACACAAACGACACATACGTGTCAGGATTTGAACCTCAGCCCTCCCGGAAGGAGGGCGACAGTCCACACCATTGAGCCACCGACGCTCCATTAGCTATCTAGTTACTGTAACAACACTATATCACCTTGAGAAAGTCCCCAGCGGTCATAGAGAAGTTGTGATTGGGCCTGTCGCCCGAGGGCCTGACGTCGGGGAAGCGCGCACCCATCAGCTGGTGGTCGCACGTCACGTTGTTCACGTACTGATGCACCCACGGATGCACCGTGTGCTTGTTCACCTGCAACGCAAATTAGCTAGACATCACCAAAATTACAATCGAATTAGCATTTTTCTTTCATAAGTTTAACTTATAAAAGAAAAATGCTAATTATTCAAGCTAATAATTCTTTTTCTATTTTCAAAAAGTTATAATTACGAAAAAAAATACAATTGTCATTTTTTTGTTACTAGGTGATAGACTCGATACTGAGTCGTCTAGGTAGGTACCACCGCAGTGCCAGAAATCGTCCCGTGAAACAGGAGTGTCATGCAATTTTTTGACGACCCATTTGGTGTTGCGTTTGAGACGTCGACTGCATCACCAAAGGTTCCGGGTTCGATGCCCGGCCAGTACAAACATTTGTGTGCATGAACATGTCTGTTTGTAATGGTCTGGGTGTTTTCTATGTATAATATGTATGTATTTACAAAATGCCAGATACCGTGCCGTGCAACAGAAGTGTCAGGCACTTAAGTGTTACGGGATGAGGGCACTGTAGCTAGTGAAATTACCGGGTATAAGAGACCTTACATCTGTTGTCTCGAATGTCGGGCGTAGTGCGGCATTGATAAAGAATAATAACTTATTATCAGTTGTTGGTCTCAATCAATGCCGCTGTCATGGTCAGGCGTATCACTTAAATTCAGGAGATCCTGACCGTCCTGTACACTCGGTAACATAAAAAACCCTCACTCACCTCAGGGCATCTGTTCAGCACGAAGTTGCTAGCAAACAGCATGAACAGTGAAAACTCGTTGCCTTGACACATGTACCCGCGAGCGGCTATCTCCCAGCGAGCCTGCCCAACCCCGCGCCAGGCACTAGCACTTTTATATGGCTCCTATCCCTGGGGAAAACATTTGAAGAAATAAAAATAAATTTTTTTCTGTGGCAGAGAATACAGGAATTCCCATAAACTTAGTAACTCATAATTTTTGACGAACCATGTTCTGTTAGAAAAAAGAAAACATTTATTGGCCACAAGTTCACAAATAAATATTTGTTTCACATTATTTATTTGTGAACTTGTGGCCAATAAATGTAATAATAAATAAATAAACGTTTATTGACACAAAAGTTAGCAAATTAGGAGAAAAACCCCTGTCTTCTGTGTTAGGTATACAAACCCAAATGATGAGGCTGAAACTGGCAGAAAATTCTAGCAGAGAAAAGGCGATGGCCAAGGACGAAGAAGGACTTGGTCCCTGTTTTCAATAGAATATGTTAAAAAAACATTTGAAATATTTGCACGTTGCAGTCAAAGGTTATAAATGAAAACAGCCTTTTTTGGTGCCAAGTCTTTTTTCATCCCTGCCCATCGCGTTTTTTTTGCTACAATTTTCATCCCTGCCCATCGCGTTTTTTTTGCTACAATTTTCATCCCTGCCCATCGCGTTTTTTTTTGCTACAATTTTCATCCCTGCCCATCGCGTTTTTTTTGCTACAATTTTCATCCTGCCCATCGCGTTTTTTTTGCTACAATTTCATCCCTGCCCATCGGTTTTTTTGCTACACAATTTTCATCCCTGCCATCGCGTTTTTTTGCTACAATTTTCATCCCTGCCATCACGTTTTTTTTGCTACAATTTTCATCCCTGCCCATCGCGTTTTTTTTGCTACAATTTTCATCCCTGCCCATCGCGTTTTTTTTGCTACAATTTTCATCCCTGCCCATCGCGTTTTTTTTTGCTACAATTTTCATCCCTGCCCACGCGTTTTTTTGCTACAATTTTCTACCAGTTTCAACTCATTAGTCCAATGCTTCCGTCGCCGGAGTGACTCGATACAGTTTTATGTTACAGAATACATGTGTCCCCACCCCTACTCCTCCCGAGGGTGTCGTAGGAGGCCTAAGGATTTTATACCGGATGGTGGGCAGCAGCGCCATCCTGCGTACTGGCTCACACTGCGGTCACCAACCGCCTGTCCAGCGTGGTGACTACAGGCAATTAACCCCCCATGCGCAGCGCCGGAAGCTGGATGAGGAAAGCGGAGGACCGGGATGTCAAAATGGGGGACCTATGTCAGCAGTGGACTGCAATAGGTTAAGAGAGTTTTATGTTTTTCTTATATATTACATTACATTATCCAGTTCCTAATTTTGAACATATTAATAATAGTATAAAACAAATATATATATAAACATTTCAGATTAAAGTTCAATTAGTTTTAATGTTTTTTATATTCAAATGAGATGTGTGTTTGTGTGTGTTATGGTAATTTGTTTGTGTACATGTGTTGATTTACATACGTGTGTGTGAATATGTGTTAGTTTGTGTACATGTCGATAATCTTCCATTATCCTCTTGAGATTTGATACCATAGGCGATCTGCTGCATCAATAGCACTCAATTTGACCAAACAATATATTGTTTTGCGATTAGTGGCACTCACTTTGCATATCTCATAATCTCTGTGCGCCCCTAATGACAGCAGATCGCTATGGTTTCAAATCTGTTGAGAAAATGGGCGAATAAATGGGAATCAATATGTTGGTGATTTTATGGGTTTGTCTGGACGCACAGGGTATGCACTGCTTCTTATTTGCATACATATATGGAGTGAGAGATCAGTTACTTAGTTCGTCTTCATTTCTGATTTGATAACTTAGAGAAACCCCAAGCAATATCATAAGGGATCAAATACTCACTTGAATTCTTCGTAGGGAAACTCGCCTCTTTCATTGAGTATGGGTATAGCACTGTTCACGCTCTGGCGCACCCATATCGCTCCAGTCCCGCACTATGTTTCAAGACTGATTGTCCTGCCAATGAATCATATTTTATAAACCTAACGGGACTTACTTGTACCTACCACATGCTCCAAAAGAGAGTAAAATAAATCCATACTAATATTATAAATGTGAAAGTATCTCTGTCTGTCTGTTTGTTACGCTTTCACGCCTAAACGGCTGAACGGATTTTATTGAAACTTGTCATATATATATGTACATATATACACACACACATATATATATATATATATATATATATATATATATATATATTTGTAAATGTATGTATTTGTAAATGGACTCCAAAACTTTTAAACTTGGGAGGGGGATTCCTATGTATAGTATACATTTTTTTTTTGCAAGTTTAAACAGTTTACAAGGTAGAAAGCTAAAAATAAGTATGATGGCTATTTGTCACGAACAATAAATCTTGCATATTGAAGTTTTTGCAAATCGGCCCTTAAAGCCTTAAGAAAGGGGTAATTTAAATTTATATTTGACTTTTCCCAGTTTATAAAGCGAAAAGCAAAAAATTGGTATGCGAAGCGAAAAAGAAGAAGCAGTATTAAAATTATTCTGTTTTTCGTTACCAGGAAAGTGGAGCCATGTTATCCCAAATTTAACGCGAGCGAAGCCGCGGGCAATAGCTAGTAATAATAATAATCTCCAGAAGAGAGTAAAATACCAATTCATCTCTTGTGTCCCCCTACAAGGAAAATCGGCGAAATCCTAAAATTTCCGGAAAGTGCCATCAACAATAATCATACAGGTCGCAGTGTCTTACAGTCCGGAGAGCCCCATCTCATGATCAGGTCATTAAACGTCCCTACCGATTGGCTCAAGCCTACCTGTAAAGGGTGCATAGGCCTCGGTCATCGACGCGGGTCCAGTGCGAATTGGATCTCTCCGCAGGCGAGCGCAGGTTTCCTCACGATGTTTTCCTTCACCGTAAGAGGGTCGGATAAACTTATATATAATTTCAAAAATTAGAAAAAATAGTACGTGGGGATTTGAATCTGCGCCATCCAGATCGTAAGGCAACAGTCATACAATGAGCCACCTATACTCTAATAATTATATCAATAGCTTAATAAATGCCACCGAGAGCACATGCTACAATCGTAGTATCGTAGTCGTTGTGGACTGTCACAGGTTGTTATAGTAAATATAATTAAATCACTTCGATAGATTATAATTACCGAAAATAATAACGTTAAATTGTAAGCAGTATAATAGGATTACAATCTTTTGATAATCTTTTGACAGTTCACAATCTGGCGAGATAGATTATAATCTTATGGTTTGTATTTACAATTTACGATGATATGTACAATAAATTAATCTCAATTATAAATATTTATTTTTAGATCAAGAGAGAGATATTAGTGAGGTGACACCACTCTAAAAGTGATAGGGATACATACATGAAAAACAACAAAACTAAGACAGTACGAGTAGGTGGTAGACTCGATACTGAGTCGTCTAAGTAGGTACCACCGCAGTGCCAGATATCGTCCGTGAATAAGAGTATGCACTTTTGTGTTCGGGATGAGGGCACTGTAGCTAGTAATTACTGTTGTCTCGGGTGATGGGCGCAGTGCGGCATTGATGTAGAATAATAACTGTTTATCAATTGTGGCCTCGTCAATGCTAGTCATTGTCAGGCGTATACTTACCATCAGGTGAGCATCCTGACTAGGTGTCCCGATTTGCGCGAGACGTCCCGATTTTCAGGGATCTGAGGTCTGTGTCCCGATCGAGACGCTAAATGTCCTGATTAATTAAAGAAGAGAACCAGATGTTTCATTAAAAAATCATTTTACGCTACATAACTTATACTTATTACATCACTGTCAAATTCAAAATGGCACGTCATCAGCGTCACATAACATATTATTGTTACCTGTCCCGATCTGCAACCTCAAATATTTGACGACCCATTTGGTGTTGTGGTTGAGACGTCGGCTGCAACACCAAGGGTTCTGGTTCGATCCCGGGCAGTACAAACATTTGTGTGCATGAACATGTCTGTTTGTAATGGTCTGGTTGTTTTCTATGTATAACATGGTATTTACAAAAATGTATGTTTATCTGTTGTTTAGTACCCATAATACAGGCTTCACGCTGAATGAATGAATGTGTGAATGTCAGAAAAAAATCCCGATTTTTTGGCCTCGTGTCCCAATTTCAACAAATCTTACCGGCCACACTAGTCCTGACTGTCGTGTTCACTTCTTACATAAAAGAACCAACCTTCTCAACGTCATGTTGCATCTTATGTTGCTTCTGCGACGCAATCTCGCAACTGTTGTAATTGCATCCGAAACTCTCTGTGCCGTTGCCCGTCGCGTTACTGTGATCCACATTCTCAAACATGGTGTTACGTCCTTTTAATAAGGTGCACAATCGCATTGTTCGCGTCTAGGCATTTCTTGAATTTGGCTAGATAGGTCTTGTACTTCTCTAGACGCCTCTGGTGAGGGCTGGCATGTGGATTTATTTCTCCGATTTGTGTATCTATCTAGGCTGCATAGTCTGGAATTGGTAAATAATATATTTATGTACAGTGTGATTTTGAATCATTTGGATGCCTATGACAATTTGATAATTGATATTGTACTATATTATAGAATGTTTTTATGAGAAAAACATTAACATAACATATAATTATTAACATTAATTTATTTTTGAATTCTTGCAATATTTCTAGATCAACCTGTTATATGCTATATGTATAACTAAATTTATATTTATATTATTTTAATTGAATCTAATCTATTAAATGTAGCGCTCTTTAGTGTGTATAAATTAACTTTTAAGCTCTTAGGCATACATCATTTTGGATTGCAATCCCGTTAATTTAAATGATATTCTTGTTAATTGTGTGACAGGATTAGGAATGCTGTTATTAGAGAAAAGTGTGGTCTGAAAGTAGATGTAGTGTCAAAAGTAGAAAGAGGTATGTTAGGATGGTATGGACACTTAGAGCGCATGAGTGAAAAAAGAATAGCAAAGCAGGTGCATTGTGCGAATGTGGAAGGATACACGAGCAGGGGACGACCCAGAAGGACTTACCTTGACCAAATTGGTCAAGTCCTTAAGAAGGCTGGGTGGGGTCCCAAGTAAGAGGAATAAAAGAGCTTGTATGAAAAGATTGATGGATGTGATTGAAGCTAGGGAAGTATGTCAGGACCGTGCAAAAAGGCGTTTCATCATCTCTGCCTACCCTTCTGGGACCAAGGCGTGAGCTTTATTTATTTTTTATTTTTTATTCTTCTTAATTGTAATCTGTTTTGTATGTTAATAAATAAATATAAAATTATCATGAAATGTTAACAAAATAAATTAATTATCGCCTTACATTGAGCAATGCGATAATGTATTATACTCATACTACTTTATTCAGCGCGGCGCACCGCCCACCCCCGCGCCTGTACCTCTTAGTCCGTGAGCCGTATAAAAGTCCGTATCGTATAAAATTCATACATGATATATAAATTCATACATAGATACATGATCAATTTTTTTAATTCTGAGAAACCATAGAACTATTGGTTGACACCCCTGAGAACGCCTCATTTTGACCGCATGCAAAATTATGACCTCACTTCCGGATATAATTCCAGACATTGTTATGATACTCATAAGTTCCTACTTAAAAAAAAACGGGAATAAATAATAACAATAACGTGAGTCGACCACAATCAAAGGTGAGTTCTTTGAACGTTTGTACATACGTTCGTGAATGAATTGAGCTTTGACCTTTGAAAACTCAATTCTACTTATCGAATACTTCCATTTTCCCGACTATCATGCCTAATTGTAGCCTCGTCCAACGACTTAAAGTGCCTTCCGAAACACGGACGGACTCGAGATAATATTTATCGATCACCCTATTGTTTCCGAACTGACTACTGCTGTTCGCCGCAGATGGCCTTTACAGCTTCACCGGGCAGTTGGCGAGCGCAGATGGCTCTCAGCCTTAAACATTTACACAACGAGCTATCGATCGCCTCTCCCATGACCGACTGTTAATGGTTGCTTTTGACGACCCATTTGGTGTTGCGGTTGAAACCAAGGGTTCGATCCCCAGGCAAAACAAACATTTGTGTGCATGAACATGTACGTTTGTAATACAGATGGTGTGCAGCAGCGCAATCTTGTGTACTCTTTAATACTGCGGTCACCAACCCGCCTGCCCAATGTGACATCAGGAATCAAACCCACATCATGGCGCAGTATGTGGAAGACCTATATTCAGGGATAGGTAGAAGCGAACCGAATGGCACTAGCCACGACGCTATCGAGCACTAGCTAGTTCATTATAGATGCTATAATTAATTTATGTTTAATAGACAAAGCGTTACACGTGTCGATGACGTCATTGTTTTGTATTGTGAGTCATTAAATCAGTGCAAGGATATTTATATTTATGAGCTAAAGTGTTTACATTGTGATGCAATCTTGCATTGTATTGTTACTTCAATGTTGATGGGTTTTAAGATAAATTGCTAAGATTAAAATCCTAAATTTATCTGCTCTCTCTAATGACATGTGCAAGAATAGTAGGGGTGTTAATAATTGTATTTTTATTTGTTATCTCAACACAGCATTTTTTCTTGAATATATAGTATCTAAAAATAAATAATGACTTAAAATTATATTACATTTTGTTACGTTAGCCAAAATATGTGGGAGGGTGTGTTCCTAGAGTGGGAGGTTATTGACTGATGCTGATGTTGATTTAATAATTGTCAAATGAAAAGCTCACAAGTGTGAATGCAGATAAGCTATTCTATTCGGTGAATATAAAAGCAATGATTATATCAGATGACTAATAGTTTAATAAAAATATTGATAATGCTAATGAATCAAGACAAATTGACTTTTTATTTTTCCTGAAGTTTTGTATATAAAAGTGCCTGTGTGTTCTTTCATCTCGTTCTCTGTCGTAGATGTCATGCTTATATTTATAATATGATAATATACTTCTATTAACATTTTTCTGTCTTTCTTTCTTTGTAATTGTATTCCAGACTGTTGGGTGAGATGGGTAGTGATTTTACTGACTAAGGCCTGTATTCTAGAAAGAGACCTCACATTGATCTTTATTCAAATTGAGTAAGAAAGGGATGGTGCTATTTATTGTATAGAGCTATCACTTTCTAATGCTATACAAGTAAAGACCAACGTTTTAGTCTTGTTCTAGGATACGGGCCTAAATATCTCCATGTTGTGAACCTTCTTCAGAAGATCCTGTGTTCATAATCAATCAACTAATAGTTGACAGTAGCCAAATACATGTTCTATTTTTCTCCTCCTTATGTTAATTATATATTTATAAAATAGGTTTATTTAGTTCCAGCCAGCAATAATTAGCTGCAACTGAGCTATCCTAATACTGGCATTCAGGTGAGCTTGTGTGATTTGTTGCTATTCTAAACTAGTATGACCCAGAATTGTATAAGACATGACTGAATTATAATACTTTTTTGTAGATCCCCATACCAACATTATCTAAAAAAGTGTTGTTGTTTTGCATCAAAGATCTCATAATTATATCACTATCTACGATTCCGCACACCACAATACATATAGAATAGGCAACCTAATAACAAGCATCCATCTTTTCCTGATTTCAACTTGACTGTAGATACAAAGCTTTAAAAGTACTATCTAATTGGTAATTGATACACCACAAATGGCGGAAAAGGACACCTTATGTCGCAGGGAATTAGGACTACAGCGCCTAACGTGTACAGGACATAAAGAAAGCCTACTCTACTATCTAAATGGGTTAATTACATCAGACAACTGCTAAACAAAGACTTGTTGCTATGCGAGTTTTGACGTGTTTTATCATAAAAACCATCGATGTTATTATTTATTTTAAGTTGCGTAGGGATTGAGGATTATATTTTTGCAAATATTAAAATAGGTTCACTTACTTGTAATATTTAAATGCGTTGACAACGGCTAAGAAATGGGCTCGCTCTTTAACTTCGTCAATTTCTTCAGGGACCGACGGGAAAGACATTTTTCTTTTACTAACAAGTTGAGAAAATAAAAACCGATTGAAATTATAATAACTATAACGTTACTAGATAGTACTATAAGTGTTTCGGTAGAATATTTTGAGAACACACCAAGAAAATAAATCTAAATCGGCTGGTTTGACTTGACAGCACAAAGAGATAAAATGACAGCTATTGAAAAATGGCATGCAATTCGAGTGTGTTCTTAACACAGAACATGTTCTAAAAAACTGTAAGTTCAAAAAAGACAAGCTATCAATGAAACAAATATTAAATTATTATTTAAAATTATTAAACGAATTACATTATGAGAAATAAGGCTATCACATTATATTTTTGAAGTAAAGTTACAATTATACTAATGAAGAATTTAAAGTATTAAAAAAAATGACAAATGTCATTCAAAGAAAGAACGAAACGTTGTTTCCAAAATGTCGGAGAAAATGAATTGATCTGGTGTTTATCAACATTGTATTGATTTTTAATTTGTACACTGAATATATATTAACGGATACGAAGTTCAATAAATAATACGAATATTCTTCATAAAATCATTAGAGCTTAAGTATTTGATGAGTTATAACTGAAGTATAGTAAAAGTAAAATTTTTTTTGCCACTATTTGAATGAATTATCACACTTCTACGCCTTTTTTCTAATACTATTGCCCTCAGTTGAGCTTTTTGTTGTGTTTAAGAAGTTTATGCAGTAATACTTGTGTCGAAATTCTAATATGACGCCGCATTGGCATAGTGCTTAGCGAAAAATCAATAAAATCTGCAGTGTCTTGGTTGCTAGGTACTAAGATTATGCAGTCAACAGACATTCGTGTTTTCATCTAAATATGAAGGAAGTACGAGTTTGGAATCATTAAAAATGATGGAAGTTATTATAACACAAAGAGTGACTCCACTCCTAAAATGTGTAGTGCTCTTCTTGTTTATTTTTACTGCGAAAGTGTTAACCTCTAGACCACAAGACCAGCAAGAGCCAATAGATTCTAGAACCGGCATACACCAGCACAAACCATCACACTATGTAAGAACATTCACTAAGTACCATCACAGAAGAACTATCCAATGGAACAATCCTCAGGAGTATTATTGGACTGTTCAAGATCATTCCAATAAAATTAGCAAAAGGAGTCTTGATCAAAGTGAAAATAATCACTGGCTCAATAAATACATAAACAAGAATATGTACCAATTGCATAAAGAAAAGAATGTAAAAAAAAGAAGTGTACCAAATGAAAAACCACTTCTTCAAGACACTTTGAATAACTGGCCATTTCTCAAGATAAAAAAAAGAAGTTTAAACGCTTCAAATAAGCCAAATTCAAGTGACTTTATAGGATCAGGCAGTTTGAATAATGTTCCGGATACAAAAGATGTTGTAAGTGTAACGGAAAAAAAAGTAGTTGGGTCTACAAGAAAGTCGGATGGAAGTGTTAAAAATATATTGTCCAGTGTGAAAACGAAGGATAAAATCACCACATCAACAGTAACTACACCAATCTCCTGTTTGTACAAACTCCATAGAGTGTCCATAAGTGCTACTCCATCTTATGAAGATGAACAGAAAAATCAGATGATGGTGGAAAACTATAGCTATGGTATGTTTTATTTCTTTATTTACTTAGACAAAATACAATTTGAATAAATACACAGGTGAAAACATAAACTCATTTGAGTTTTTGACATACACCAGAATCTTCATACTTATTTACTTTATAAACTATATATTTATTATATATATATGTAAATTATAAAATAAATTATAAAATGTGTAATCTTATGAGTAATTGTAATTGTGATCAGTCACTTTTTAAGGATAAAGTTATATTATTTGTGTTATTAATGTATTACACCTAATGTTAACACATGTTCACACAATTAATTATTTTTATCTTTTAAAAATAATATGGGCATACAAAAGGCTTACTTTTCTAAAATACAAAAAGTATTGTAAATTTTATGAAATATTAATTACAATTGTGGAATTGACAACCTCTCTGGTGAAATGGTTGAAATGGCAGCTATTACACCAAGGTTTCTGAGTTCGATCCTCAGGTGTTCATGAACATGTCTGTTTATATTAATATGGGTGTTTTCTATGTATAATGTTTGCATTTGTATTAATAATAATCTATTTGCAAGAAAAATGTATGCTATAGTAGCATAATTTTTTCTTTATGCTTGTATAGCATAAAACTAGAAACTTAAAATTAAGTTATGAAATAAAGGATATTACAATTATAATGTTTTAAAGGTGTCACTAAGAAGACACAGTGTGCTTAAATTAATATACTTTCCAGATATCGGAGTGATATCAGAGACTACCCTTCCGAATGGTGATACAGTGCAAGTGGAGCAATGCACAGACCAGAAAGCGACATGCTATGCACTGTGGCATAGACATTGTGATGGCAATATCACTGTATTGGGACAAGGTATGTAGGTACATGAAAGATAGTAAAAAAACATTTGGTGCAAATTAAGGTTTCCTTAAAATAATATAAATTTTTTAATGCTACCAAAATGGTAGATAATTGTAGCAGAAAAACGCAATGGTCGAAATGGTTGAAGGCTTTGACTGCAACATGCAAATATTTCAAATATTCTGTTGAATTCATGGACCAAGTCCTATTACGTCCTGGGTCATCGCGTTTTTTCTGATACAATTTTATGCCAGTTCCAGCCTCATGGCCACTCAGCTAATGCCAAGACAGTTTTGTCATCATACATCACTACTAATGTCGCATAGGTACATTATAAAGGAAAGGAATTGTAGGTATAATTTGAGCAGCCATCTAAAAGTATGTCAATATGTCGTTTTGACAGATCGAAACGTAGCTCAGTGGATCTGTCAGTCTACATTCATATTTCGGGTGAAGTACCGCAGCTGTCCAGGAAGTACAGCAGGCTCCATCCTGACTAGTTCTCAGCAGTGAACCAAGCCCACCCCAAGAACACATGTAATGTAATGGTGGAGAAGTCAAGTCAATAATACTAAGGCCTTTATTCTAAAACGAAACTAAAGCATTGATTTTTTATTAAATCTTAAATAGCGTTCCTTTCTAACTCTATTTATTTAAACAGTTGAGTCTCGTTCTAGATTACGGGCCTTATTATTATTACTTGGGTTTTGGGTTCATTCTGTTAGTTTGTATTCAATAATTAAATAAATAAATGTATTTATTTATAACATTTATCATATTTTTTTCAGGTTGCTGGCACTCGTCGCAGCGTAACGGCCAAGATACGTGCGACAAATGCACCCCCATCGATCAGATGCAAGGCACCAAGTTCTGCTGCTGCACCGGTTCATACTGCAATGCAGACTTCCGTGAGTATGCATTTTATTATCAAGTTGTTTAGGTTTGGTATAATTGCAAAGGCTTTATAAGTTGTAAGCAAGCTAAACTGACACTTTAAAGCCTACTGTCAAACTTTCGACCCGTGTGGTCTGTGGGTTAACTTCACGCAGCGGGTATATAGCGTACTGCGCGTTCGATACAATAACACGTTCAGAATGCTGCTCGGTTTACCTCGTTATTGTAGTGCTTCGTCTAAGTTTGCCAAAGCACGCACAGACTGCTTTTATACAATAATGAAGAAGAGATGTGGCGCGCTGCACCGAGCACCGTCCTGAGCGTGTTGGTTGACCGGTGGGACTCTCCATCAATACATCATTGGTCACGGCTTTCAGCGCCACCAACACACTAGTGTATCTAACACTTTATGCTAAACGGTTTCTGACCCTAAAATGTCATTTTTTATTTATTTATTTAATTTAAGTAACAAGACTTATTTTTGTTAGTAACAATATTAACTATGGATCTGAAAAAAAGTTTATTATTATTGCATATAATATATAATAAACTATGTGGTGGCTATTGCATCCCATTGCTGCCCAGCCATATTAGGTCATTAAGTAATTGGAAGGAGTTAATGAATACCAAATCGATTTGCCTGAAAATTGTAGTGTAGGTGGCTCAAAACCAATATACGAAAATAGGACTTTAAATGCCATTAAAATCTAATTCTATTCATTCATGTGAAAGCCCGTTCATTAGTTAAGGACTTATAAACTATTAGTACTACATTTTAGAAGCTGACTCTTTCCCTAAGATGTTACATAAAGTATGTATAACTAAATACAAAATTATAACATTCATTGCTTCTAAACATAAACTGTCACCGCGGTCAGGTAGTTATTTATCACGGAATAATGAATTGATTAAATATGTCGACAATTTCCTTACAAATATATATATAAAATCAAAGGTAGTAAAGTAAAGGACTGCCATAGTGATCTATCAACGCACAGCCCAAACCACTGGACGGATCGGGCTGAAATTTGGCATGCATAAAACTACTTTGACATAGACATCCTCTAAGAAAGGATTTTTATTAATTCCAACCCTAAAGGGATAAAACAGGGGATGAAAAATAATACTTTTTAAAGCGAGCGCAGCCGTGAGCAAAAGCATATTTCCGTGATCGTTGTTTAAAAGAGATTTCTCTCCCCAAACAGTATCCCTGAAAGAAGAGACGGTGACAATGAAGGTGTCGAGCGTGGAGCCTGCGACTCTAGTGCGAAGTACTCGCCGGTGGTGGCGTGTGCGTACTGGCCATCGTGGGAGCGGTGGTGCAGCGCGCTGGTTATACGGAGCTGTACTGCAGGCGGGAGAAACAGGAGATGATAATGCTGGGAGAAGGGTAGTGGAGATATAAAGAAGAGAGAAAGGCAGTGGGCTGGTCACGTATGGCAGAACCGATTGAGGTATGTAGCTAAGATAGAATCATGGTCAATCTAGATGCCAAGACAGTTCTACACAATTAGTACACTACATTTTGGTTCATCAGTTTCTTAACGCAATACAAAACTGTGGAATATTTCTGGAACTATTAGGGTTGGCTTTCAAGTAATATTTCTATGGTTTCTGCAAGTTACACGGTTGGCAGTAATTCACCATCAGGTGAGCCCTTTGCTCGTTGCCCCATATAGCTTCAAAATGACAATAGTTTAAGCACAAAAGATCAAAAGTCATCTAATAGACACTTAAACAAGATATAAACCCTGGAGCTAAGTACTCGCCGGTGGTGGCGTGTGCGGTACTGGTCCTCGTGGGAGCGGTGGTACAGGCGCTGGTTATACGGAGGCTGTACTGCAGAAGGGAGACACGGGAAGATGGTGATGCTGGGGAGCAGGGTGAGTGGATATAGAGATATGCGGTCGTACGTAGCACGGGTGGAAACTCACAACACACTACATAAATCTACTCTATGCTACGTTCGAGCGGATAAATTGATAAAGGCAGTGGGTCATGGACGACCCATTTGGTGTAATGGTTGTGACGTCAGCTATTACATCAAGGGTTCCGGGTTCGATCCCCGGGCAAGACAAACATTTGTGTGCATGAACATATATGTTTATTTATTAATATGAGTGGAGCCGTTTGGTATAGCCACCATTACAGGATCTCATTAAATTGGGTTATCGTTTTCCAGGTGACGTGATGGGTAGCGGACCAGATGCGCTGGCAACGGGCCTACTATGCGTCGACAATCTCACCTTGATAGAGCATATTGGTAAGTGCGAGATAAAATACTAAATCTAGAATCGGTAACAGATTAAGTCAAAATCACAGATTTCCTAATACAGGAGATGGGGCAAGCCGCGTTTAAAGTGCGACAACTGTAAGCTCAACGAGCATACACTGGCTACCAGTTTACGCTCAGTGAGACGAGTCAAGACGCACGAATATTAGAAGAAATTACCGTTTTTTTCCAAAATGCCATCCTGTGCAATTGTAACATGCCATCATCGCAATGAATCAGTAAATTTGCCAAGAAATATAATAACTTTTCACAGGTAAGAACCGAAAAGAAATTGCGACACTGGGACTGCCTATAAACTTGGCGGCTTGTCCAGTCTAATGTATATTCTGATGTTTGTGGTCAAAATAGATGTCAGATAAATATATATAATGATCTAGGTCTTGTCTTTATGCGATGTTTAGATTTTATAAATGTTTTCTTTCTTTCTTTGTCTGAAAAAAGAATTGTGTGTAAGTAATTACGTTTTTGGTAGTTCATTCTCGTACTGTAGAAAATCTCGGGATTTTTCCATGAAAATGAGGCCTTTTTTCTGGTCTTTTCATTTTTTCATTTGGTAACCCATGTCGTATCAGTCCGATCGATCCGGCCCATTCGTGCTTTAAGCATGGCTTTCCCATAATCAACTTTTTCATTTCAACACGAACAGGTCAAGGCAAGTTCGGGTCTGTGTGGCGAGGGAGTTTGGGTTCGACTCCGGTCGCAGTCAAGCTGTACTCGAATGCTAGTGCTTGGCAGAAGGAGGCGGCGATATACGCGTTGCCCCATCTCTCACACCCGAATCTGCTGAAGTACTATGGTAAGATTTTGCAATTAATGTATTTATGAAATAGAAAATATATTTATTCAATTTAGTTCCATAGAGAACATTTATGAATGTCAAAATTGATTCTACCACTGGTTTGGACTGTTGTTGTCTACTGAGAAGAATCATGCAAGAAACTCGGTAGTTAACAAGGAACTCAGTAGGTAGCAAGAATCTCAGTAGTTAGCAAGAAACTCAGTAGTTAGCGAGAAACTCAGTAGTTAGCAAGAAACTCAGTATTTAGCAAGAAACTCAGTAGTTAGCAATAAAGTCAGTAGTTATCAAGAAACTAAGTAGTTAGCAAGAAATCAGTAGTTAGCGAGAAACTCAGTAGTTAGCAAGAAATCAGTATTTAGCAAGAAACTCCGTAGTTAGCAATAAACTCAGTAGTTATCAAGAAACTAAGTAGTTAGCAAGAAACTCAGTTAACTCGCTGTGTCCGTGAATTAGTTCGAGTGTATTTAAATGCAGCTTGAGTTACTGTTTATTGTAATCAGTTCTTTTTCGGTAAAAGGCCCATCAAAATCGGTCCAGCCGTTACAAAGTTAGCCTAAATAAGAAAACGGACAATGAATAAAATTTGTATAATGGTGTATATACACGGTGTTAAATAATGAGCAATAATAATTGACTAGGGTATAAGTTTGGTAATTAAGTAATTAAGGGAGTTCTAAACTTATTTTAAATCGTAATAGTTTCGAAGAAAACACGCTTGAAAAATTGACCTACTTTTTAAAAGATCAACCCTGTTGAGTGTTAATGACCTCAAAATAATAGAATATCAAATTGCAGATTGCACACATTTTCTACCTACACTAGAATCTTGAACATTTAAAATACATATTCTTACCTACTTGATGTATTATAAGTACCGCGACTTCTTCTTATTACCAAGCTTAAAGTTAATGTGTTCACATACATCTTAAAGTTAACCAAATTCAATATACAGCTATTTTAACAGAAATGACATTCCGAATATTGTTTAATAAAATATGGGATAATCGTGCCCATGCTTCATTGGTTCATTTATTTCTAAAGGTACACATTTAAATTCAATAAATTAATAAAAATAATAGCTAGATAAAACAAAAATCCCCAAATGTACAAAACCATGACGTTCGAACATTTTTATTTCATTAAAACACAATTTTGTTATCTTTGCTAATTATCTGACAATCTCTTTCAAGAAAAGAACGTTAGTAACTAAGATTAACAGTTAGTTTATTGTTCATCTAAGGTCAATAGTTACCGAAAATAATTTGCCTATTTGTGTTTGCGCAGTGACAGTCTGCATCAATAACTCTTTGTTTTGTAATAACAATAAAAAAAAACAAGTCGCGTCAATCAGCATTCAATATTTATTCTTATGTTACAGGAATAAAGTTGAAAATGTTGCTTCTTACGTAAAAAGATATGTCATTTTTCAATTCATTAATGAACATTTTGCTACTTTTTGCTATTCGCCGCTAGATGACGCAACTTTTCTTCCTCCAATGTGATTATAGCTTTTATAACAAGCATTATAAGATACAAAATTGCGCGGCACTGTCTCATTCCCTTGACCTTGACGTTAGTTCTAGCCGCTCAGTTAGAGATGTGAAATTAATGGTAAAGAATCATTCAAATAAACATCGATTTCAATATTTTTAATCGATTCGTTTACTTGATCGTAAAATTGAAACACAAGCATGCTTTACGCCATACATTCAATATGCATGTATGGTTCATATGAACAATAAATCATGTAAAACATCAACCAACCAATATAAAACGAAAGCTTATAATCTTTTAATTCTTTAAAGTATTTCATAGTAAAAGCACAAGGAAACAAAATAATGATCCAAATCAAATTTAAACAATAAAGTGCCTATTTAGCATTTGAATGCCCTATAAATTTATGTTATCTGTGATAAAACGATAATTTTTAAACATAACGACTTCGTTTTGGTCTCGAAAACGTAAGTGAGAAAGGATTTTTTATTTTAATTTCAAAATAAAATAAAAATGGAGTTCTTTTTAATCCACTTTTACACGATTTTTTAAAAATATTTATTTAACCTATGTAAATCGATTAAAAATAACCAATTGAACCGTTTTATAACAATTGATTATTTTTTAACAACCCTATTCTACCTACCGTAATTAGCCATGTTCACCATGTTGCATCATCCATATTTTGAGTCGAATTTTGTCTTTTTTTTAACCTCAAAAAGTACTTTCTCCAGGGAACGTTATGAATGAAATACATGGCTTTAATAGTTCGTAATATTTTTCACGATTACTAGTAGGCTCTATGTTTATTCGTGATAATAGCGTTGGTAGCGGTATCGAGCACAAATACAATACAACATGTGGATTTATAAGATTCTGCCAGTGACGAAAATGGAGCAAAATTTGTGTTCTCAATGGATCTCATTATCAATATGGTACGACGGGGGTCGGAAGAGGCCGCAGCGCTGGCGGTGCCTTGCCCAGCACACTCCGGGGATCAGTGTCTAGTGTTCAAGAATACCCTTGTGAAAGTGATTTGGTGAAATGATAGGTGCATTTAAAATTAACGCCAGTGCCCCCGCCTTCCCTGTAATTTTTTAAAGCTTTTTTAGGGAAAACAATGGACGGTGTGAATGAAACGAAACACGTAAATAAAGATCATTGAATCTTAATCGTATTTTTAATTTTCCTTTATTTTATACGATGATGATCGATGTGATGAGTCAATATTAAAAAATATTTACAGTGAAATACAACCTAAGATTACATGTTAAAAGTTTGCCGCGTTTCAACCGCAGCGACATAGCCGCTTTTAACTTAGCAGCTTCTATTATTATTCTAAAAGGTCAATGACTCTACGCTACTTATCGTTCAGGGTTGTCACAAAATCTATTGATATTTTAATTGAAATAAAATGTATGTACGATGAGAATTGAGCCTACGCACGGATTTTTACTGTCGTGCATTTTAAATATTATAAGTATTGTCACCCTTCATTATTATTGCTTACTTATTTAACACCGTGTATATATATATATATATATATATATATATATTATATATTAATATATATATATATATATATATAATATATTAATTTAATATTTTTAATGACTCTACCATCATCAATTTAATACTAACAGGTCAACTGAGAACGTCCGATTTTAGAAGTCGGTTAATGAGTATGATCTGTATCCATAGGTAGCGAGAGCCGAGCCCCCCTCACGGAAGGCGGCTGCAGGTCCCAGCTGGTCGTGTTGGAGTTTGTGCTGGGGCTCGTTAAGGGCCCGATTGATCCGGGCGCCATCACGTGGACCGAGTTCGCGGTGTTGGCCCACGGACTGGCTTCAGCGTTGGCACATTTGCATACGCAGTAGGTTTATCCTATTAAGTAATTTCATCATCAGCTCATTAAACGCCCCACCGAGCACGAGCCTACCCGTATAGGGTGTCAGGCCTTAGTCGTGCACGCGGGCGCAGTGCGGGTTGGACTTCACGCGCAACCTTTGAATCTCTTCGCAGGCGTGCGCAGGTTTCCTCACGATGTTTTCCTGAACCGTAAAAGCGTCGGATAACGTACATATAATAAATAAATAATAACTGTTTGCGATTGTGAGGGTTGGTGGCTCATTGGTGTGGACTTTTGCTTGCCGATCTGGAGGGTTCAGGTTCAAATCCTGCTACATACCAATGATTTTCCATTTTTTTAAAATTAAATGTACGTTTGCCCGACGCATATAGTAAATTTATTGATTTCTAGGCCTTACGGTCAAAATTTAAATGGATATAAATATAATCATAATTGTACATATGTCTCCTTCTTATTCTTTGTCGTACGGGCAGTCTCCGCAACTCGACGACTACTTTTTTGCGTTGAAGGGTGTAAGGCCAGATTACTCTAGCCAGCCCAGCTCTGCCAAGAAATCTCCTAGAGCTTTGACCTTATTGAAGGCCTCTCCAAGGGTTCTCCGCGAGCCAAGGTGCCTCCCCCGGTATTCGGCCACTTCGCTGCATTCCAGGACATGGGCCGTCGTTTCCTCAGCCCTCATGCACGCTCTGCACATGGGGCTGTCTGTAACACCAATAGTGAACACGTGCTTATTAAAACTGCAGTGTCCTGTCATAGTGCCAATTATCAGCCTTAGATTCCTGCCTACTTTAAGTAAGATCCCAGAGAGGCGGCAGTTGACCTTTTGGAAGTACTCTCTTGGTCTGTCTGCATTCCTCTTGGGATTCCAGTATTCATTGTGTAAATAGGTTGTACGCTGCCTAATTTGATCCCAGAAGGCTTGTTGGTAGTGGGATGGCTCAGGACCAACTGCTCTCACTTCCGAACCTTGTCGAGTTAAGGCATCGGCAGCATCGTTACCCCTGCTGTTACTGTGTCGTGCGGACATTTATTGATTAACGTTTTTTCATGCTGTGCATCTCGTAATTTATTATCTAAACAAGTAAAGAAATAAATACATTTTGTAGACAATTTTAACACTTGCATAAATTAATAATGAGCAGGTGGCAACAAGCGTGCATAGTCCACCGCGACGTGAACAGCAACAACGTGCTGGTGTCCAGCACTGGACAACCGAGATTGGCAGACTTGGGGCTGGCCCAAGTAGTCCACTCGACTAGAGACAGCGCGCCTAGCAGGATCACTGAGGTGAGTACTGTTTCAATAATATAACGAACCATTTGGTGTGGCGGTTGAGACGTCGGCAACTACAAGGGTTCCGGGTTCGATCCCCGGGCAGTACAAACATTTGTGTGCATGAACATGTCTGTTTGTATTGGTCTGGGTGTTTTCTATGTATCATCGTCTTCCATACGTCTACACCGAGGTGCACGAGCCTACCAGAAAGGGTGATTAGGCCTTAGTCGTCCACGCGGGCCCAGTGCGGGTTGGACGAACAACCTTTGAATCTCTTCACAGGCGTGCGCAAGTTCCCAATGTCTGAATGTTGTATAAAATTTTAATTTATTATTTTACTACTGATTGATGTTCGTTTGACAGTTAACATAATGGTTTATATTACTATTGAGACACAATAAAGGGGCCGACCATAAATTTCGTCACTTTTAAAGGAGGAAATGGGGGTCGATGAAGTGTGACATCGCTTAACAAGGGGGTGGGATGGTTTTATGACGTTGCATTTAAAAATCATAATGTAAGCATAATGCATAAAATGTGACGTCACACTAAGGAGGAGGAGTCTCATATAATGTAAGCTTAATGCAAAATAATATGACGTCGCATTAGGGAGGCGGGGGGAATATCACAAATGTGACCAGCTAGGACGGGGAGGGCGAAAAATCATGAAATTTGTTTGACGTAATTGGTCCATTGTTCAATGAAGCTAAAAAATAAAATGTCTACTGACATTCACACAGCGCCATCTGGTCCAAAACTTAAATGATAAGTTATTAGTAGTAAGCCTGTAGTATGGGTGGGCGGCGCGGTGGCGATTCACAAGCCGCCCTTTAAATGCGCCAATAGAATCTTAATTGTGTCTCAATCTATACTAATATTATAAAGCTGAAGAGTTTGTTTGTTTGTTTGAACGCCTAATCTCAGGAACTACTGGTCCGATTTGAAAAATTATTTCAGTGTTAGATAGCTCATTTATCGAGGAAGGCTATAGGTATATATCATCACGCTACAAGCAATAGAAGCGGAGCAGCAATGAATAATGTTTCAAAATCCGGGGGGAAATTTTCTTACTTAGAGATTCCGCTGCGTACGCTGCGTAAACGGTTAAAGTTTCGCAAAAGTCATGTTTAGAGTATTGTTACCCTTTTAAAGGTCTACAAAAAAGTCCGCGACAGCATATGTCTATCATTTAAGTTAGCTCCCTATCATATTTTTGCTAAATTTTTCTCTAAAATAATGCATCATTTTGCGAAGCTATTTTCATAATATGATATCAATCCTTATCCAAATAAATACTTTATTTAAAATATTTTAAACAAAATTGCCCTTGACATCATTCAATTTAAATGAATATCTTATGAGATATCGCAGTTTTAACTCACCTATATAAACGAAGTAGCGGGTGAAAGAGAGCGTTAGGCCAAAGTAACTATTCCACGCGGACGAAGTCGCACGCAAAAGCTAGTAGTTATATAAACAACTGTGTCAACTGTCGACTGAACGAAATTTGTTCATGAAAATTTTAATTTGGCATTCTACTACTTATTTGATGTTAGTTTGATAGTTAAAATAATGGTTTATATTACGATTGAGACATAATAAAGGGCCCATCCATAAATTACGTCAGACTTATAGGGGGATTCAGGGGGGTTGACGAAATATGATATTGTGTGGCAAGTCCTACATTTTGTGACGTCATATTTAAAGATCTATTATAATGTAAGCATAATGCAAAAATTGTGACGTCGCACTAGTAAGGGGGAAGTCTCACTAATTTGACCAGCTAGGAGGGGGGACGGTCAAAAATCATGATATTTGATTTTTTTATTAGGAATGTCTTGTCTCTTTTAGCCTTCACAGTTTCACCGGACATCGCAGATGGATGATTTGAGTGTCGTGATTTGTCAATGATGCCAAATAAATGAGTATGTATGTCCGTTTCCAGGCGGATACCCTCCGCTACCTGTCCCCCGAGGCCCTAGAGGGCGCGCTAGACCTGAGCGGTCCGGGCGCGGCGCTATGTGCGGTGGACGTGTTCGCTCTGGGCCTCGTGGTGTGGGAGGCCCTGTGGCGGTGTACCGGGGCCCACGCCCACACCCCGCCCTACGCCCTGCCCTACGCGCACCACGGCCTGACCGACACGCCTACGCTACACCAGCTGCAGGTACGCTACACACACTTTTAAATGTTTAACTAGCGACCCGCCGTTACGGGTACCATGCTGATCACTACATAGTATAACACAAAGTCACTTTTTCTGTCCATATGTGCGCCTAAATCTTTAAAATTACGCATCGCATTTTGATGCGGTTTCTTTTAGTAGATAGAATGATTCAAGAGGAAGGTATTTTATGTATATTATTACGTATTATATGTATATTGTATAATGAGATCCATTAAATATAATATTCGAAGCGATTTGAACCAATACAGCATTAAACCTTATCTAAATAAATGCATTGTTGATTTAATATAATTTTATGTGGCCATTTACAGCATGTGATTTAAAGGAATATTTTCGAAGATATTGCAGATTTCAAAATTGCGTTACGTAGCGTTTGTTGCTACTTTGTTTTAAACTATGTTTAAAATGCAACTCTATTTCTGTGACCGCAGAACCTAGTGTCCCGTAACAAGGCAAGACCGCCGCTCCCAAAGGGCCCGGTGCCTGAAGCGAGAGCGCTGAAGATTGCCACCGCTACGTGCGACGAGTGCTGGGACCATGATGCAGAGGCCAGGTAAAATATGTTTATTTATTAACCAAAGACGTAAAAATTTTTTTTACCTCCAAGTTATTAACATACAAAAAATATTTATTGAAGAAAACCCATTCATTGACCTTTACAAAAATATAAAAAAAATACAACAGTAAAAACAATCTATGCACTTATTTCTTAAAAATTAAATTAGCATTAAAAAAGATCAAAGGGTTCCGCCTCAGCTTAAGCCATTACGACGCTGTAAAGAAAAGATTACAATAAAGAAGAACCTTATTTACTACTAAATAACGGATAACCATACTTATATATTGTCCATCCCCTTGGGGGTAGATTTTGGGCGGCTTAGTGGCTCCTCTTACCTCATCAACGGTGTCTACGGAAGACCAGCGTCAGGACATCCTGTGGTTGTTCTGACTACGCTGAGTAGGCTTCCATTCAGTGCAATTGCATAAATTTAAAATTGTTGTTTTTAATTTTGTTTAACAATGAATGTTGTAATTGTTTTCTGAATAAATTTTACTTTACTTTATAATGAATATCTTTAAAAATATTCATTAAATCGTATGCTGTAAAGGGCCATACAGATCTTTATCAAATCAACAATGCATTTTTGGTCGCGCAGGCGCTATCACTCTTATTTAAATTCGCGAAATTTTCGCGTACCCAGATGTTCGCAGCCCTATAATAAAATTCTAAACATTGTATTCAAACAACATTTGGTTTTAATACAAAGCCCCATTAATTTTTGGTTATAAAAACATAACATGAACCAGCAATTCTCAGAACTCGATCCTTATCGTTTAAGTTTCGGCCGGCGCGCGGCAATTACGGAGTCAAGTAGCGGGGCCATGTTTTTCACTAAAGTCTATGCAACTTCGACCGAATAAGAGATAAATGTATACCATTGCGGAGTTTTCTATAGACCTTTTTATTGTTTATAATACGCAGTACATTATTTCGAGAAATCTTGTAGCGTTCAGCATGCGTTTGCAATGTAATCAAAAAAAAATTAATGTTCGACATCACATTAAAAACCTCAAAAATAACAGTATTTCTCCACTATTTAATACATAAAAACGTTCCTCTTGAATCATTCAATCCATTGCGTAGTTTTAAAGATTGAAGCGCACATACGGATATAGGGACATAAAGACAAAAAAAGCGACTTTGTTTTATACTATGTAGTGATTTTATTTATTACAGTAGAGACGGAGATAATATATATGTAAACCATAATAATATTTAAATTATCATTTCATTGTATATAGTCTATTTTTAAAGACAACCTATACGGTTGTAAAGTCAACTACTGCAAAGGTGCTAGGTTCAATCCTGTACATTACAAAACATATATATGTTATATGATCATGTCTGTTTCTTTTGGTTTTCAATATGTTATTTAATATATTTTTTACAAAAAATGTACTGTTTATCCCTTGTTTTATTGTCATAGAACAAAGTCCTGCCTATATTTCAATACTATATGGCGATATATGTTGTAAATATATTTATTGCGGACATATATTGTCCAAAGGTTGACGGCGGTGTGCGTGGAAGAGCGAATGTCGGAATTGAAATAATGCTGCAGACGCAAGGTCCGGTGATACACGACAACAACCTACACCCTCATCCAGGTAAAATTATAGTCATTTTTTTAATAATATCATCATCAAGCTCATAAACGACCCACTGAGGGTTACCAGCCTACCCGGACGCGGATGTATAGGCCTAAGTCGTCTACGCGGGCTCAGTGCGGATTGATAATAAGACACTGTTACGTCATTATGTTGTAATGGGAAAGGATAAAATATACATCACCATCAACTTATAGAGTCCCACAACAGGGAACAGGCTTCACGGTGTGTATTAAATATTAAGTTCTATACATCAAATAATAGTTAAAAAAGATATACTGTTGAATATTCTTAGGTGTTTCTTTGTTAACTGGCGGAAACTACCTTAAGTACTTTTGGAGGCTATTCAATAATATATAACAAACAAACATTATCATTCCTCTTTGTAATATTGACGACCCATTTGGTGTAGCGGTTGAGACGTCGACTACAACACCAAGGGTTCCGGGTCCGATCCCCGGGCAGTACAAACATTTGTGTGCGAGAACATGCCTGTTTGTATTGGTCTCTGGGTGTTTTCTATATATAATATGTATGTATTAACAAAAAATATATATATGTCTATATACGGTGAAGGAAAACATCGTGAGGAAACCTTCATGCATGCCTGCAAAGAGATTCGAAGGTGGTGTGTGAAGTCGTCCAATCCGCACTGGGCCCGCGTGGACGACTAAGGCCTAATCACCCTATACGGGTAGGCTCGTGCCCCTCGGTGGGGACGTTTAATGAGCTGATGATGATGATATATGTCTATCAGTTGTTTAGTACCCGCAGTTCAAGCTTCATGCTCAACTTAAGGCTAAATGGCGCTGTGTGAATGTCGGTGGACATTAATTTATTTATATTTGTATTGCCTCATACAGACTTAACAACGCCCCCGGAGCCGGACAAGAACTCGAACTGCACTTCGTCACAAACCTGTGACGTCACCACGCCCCTCCTATTCCCGCTACCGCACATCGGCCGGAACGCTTGTATCGAACGCAACACCCACAACACCCAAACCCACACCGTACACCTCATACACAAGAGCTTAAAGGACATCACCACACCAGAACCGAAACCGCCAGAGGAAACGGTCCTCTCAGTGGCTAGGATAACAAGACAGCCGATAGAACATACTGGAATGAACGAAATCAGGTCCTACCAACGCCCCTTGGAGTATGTACAAAACGATGTAAGCTCGCACGAGGATAGAGCGCCGAAACGGACGAATCTACTGCAAGAGGTGAAGATCGAGAAACCGAAGTGGGGTATCCGAAGATTGTTTGGTAGGCTCAACAGGAAAATGGACACGGAAGTCAAATTAGTGCCGGAGAGCACGACGACGCAGAATGGGAAAATCAAAACGAGCATTATAGAGAAGCAGAATAACTACGACAGACCGACGAATCTAGTATTGAACCAAGATAGGATATACCATTTGGATGGGCCCTGCACCCTATCGCCACCAAACAGAACATTGTCCCCAACAATGATGATAGAATCAGACATGAACAGAGAGAACAGAGTGTTCGGCTTCAAAGAGCTGCCAATCGATAATGAACCCAAATGCCCCGGTCAGATATTCGCAGTTATAGTGCCAACGGCGAAACCGCAAGACTCAGATTTGCCCAGCAAAAACACGAAAGGCAGCACAGAGAGTATGAACAAGTTTCGTACGGTATCGTCGCAAAGTATATTCAAGGCGGGCCCACTCCGAATCGGAAGATTCGACGGTGAAGAGATTAAGCTGCGAGAATAGGACGTCAAGCGGACGATCTTCAAGGGCTAGTATCAATTTGGAGTTGAAATACATAAACGCGCAAGGAGATAGCCCCTTCGATCTCAATTCGGATTGTTCGAGCAGCGAGGATGAACACCTGATGCTGCTGTCGGAAAATGGCATATCCAAAATCACAATGCAAGCAATTCCGAAAGAAGACAAGCGGAAATATCAAAACGAAGTGCTAAAAGAGGCAAGCCAAGTGACAGACTTCGGATTTAACAAGTACAACAATAAGTACACGAGTTTCGACAACGAATTCAGCGATCCGAACGATAAAGAGAACAGTGTGAACTATACGGTCGATAATCCAGTGTATCTGGCAGCTTTTAACGGGGAGATGGAAACAGACGTAAAGTTTGAAGAAGAGAAACCGAAGCCAAGGAATCTAGCGATCAAACGTCAACATTCCCTAGAACAGGTTTCGGAGATATTCACCTCTTCTGGTGATCTGAATCTGCAGAATCCGGCTGGTAGGGTGAAGACGCCGGGGGACTTGCCCGTGGCTGTGAGGAGGGCGAGAAGGGACAGGGCGCTGCAGAAAGGTAGGGCGAGCGAGTGTAATAGATTGAGCTTGTATGATGATAGAATGATGTTTGGGAATAGTCTCTAATGTGGAGGCGGTTTGGCTATAATTTGGTTCTCCCTTTAACCGATTTTTAACATCAGTTGTTGGTCTCCTTCAATACCGCTCTGTCATGGTCAGGCGTATCACTTACCATCAGGTGAGCGTCCTGACCGTCCTGTTCACAACATAAAAAAACATCAGTCCTGATCATATAAATGTCGATGATGTTAGTCATACGACGAATTTTGTAAAACAACGGAAGCTTTCGAAGATATTTTAAAGTAAAGAATCTTAGATAAACATTTGACTAATTAGATGCACAATCTCACTCAAATAGTGTCCGCGGAAAAATTATGCCCAACGCGTCAGTTGGACAAAATTCATAATGACATTATGACGTCGCTCGCTACATGTCATAGTGACAGTAGTATGCTCGTGCTTTTGATTTTGTATCCTTTTAATAAAAATATAACATATGCCAAGCGGCTCGGACATTTTTCGGTTGATATTTCTTCGTGATTTGCATCAAATTAGTTTATTGGTCAGCTAAGAATGTAGCAAAGAAACTACTATAAAAATGTATATGTAGAAATACGTGTAGAATTTAGAATTTTGGGTGGATAATGGTTGCCACTATGGCGACAATAGAATTAAAAATTCTGAAACTAATTGCATTCAAATGGCTGGCTAATTGGATCCCGAAGTTTAAAGTACACTTTAACTTACTACATAGGTAATCTATAGTGGCAACCGTGATTATAATGCAGTATTGTTCGGCTAGCTAAGTGACATTACTGTAGTGGAAAACAAATAAAATGTAAAAAATATTTATTCTCGTACGTATAGTTGGAATATTTTTTCTTATAGTGGCAACATCGTGTCGATGACATTAATTTGTCGTAAGCGCGCAGTTGTTATATGCCATAAACGCTACGTTACTCCACAGATTAAATAATATATACTAGTTACACGCAATGCGATTAGCGCAATGATATTTTGTATATATAAAGGTAGATACGCCATCCGTGCCTCAAAAACGTACCGCCGTAGAGAATACAGTTGTATATGCTTCGTTTAGATAAATGTATGCTCATACGAAATATGTGTATGTGTGCTGTCGCTGCATTCGGAACACTTTTTCAGTTGTTTTGTGAACATATCACGAGTCTATACTTTTTATATCATTGATTACAAACCATTGTTTTACGCACATATAATAGTTGCACGGCTGTCGGTTTTTTACAGACTACATTTCATTGAGTGTGCGATGGACTTATACGAGTTAATTCCACCCGCCCCTTTTCGCCATCGGGATCAAGACGGAGGCGAGCGTTCGATCTTTACGTGGTAGACATTCCACACATCCGTACAGCGCGCTATGGTGCCTCGTTCTTAATGCGCAGCGCAAAGGAATGGAACTTTTTGCCTTCATACGTGTCCCCCGATCATTACAACCTGACCGTCTTCAAGGCAAGAGTGAACAGGCTGTTTCTAGGCAGGCATGATCCATCCTCGGCCGCATCATCACTTACCATCAGGTGAGATGGCGGTCAAATGTATGCCTATAGAGGATTTGAAAAACTGCCGCGTCTCACATGCATGAGTGCGTCTATAGCAACGTGCTGCGCTGCCGTTTCGTCAACTGCGTAAAACAATGGTTTGTAATTATATTACCTGATATGAAATCGATGTGCGTTGATCGCATTGCGGTAACGCCTCGTTATCGCATAAAACAACAGCGCGCTTTGATATATTTGGGAGTCTTATGATATTTTTGTCTGTAACCTTAAAGCACGTAGATGTGTCAAACATGACTAAAAAGGGGAGGGGTTGTCTAAATATGAAGATAAGTACAATATAACCTTCATGAACATTGGATGTTTCTATAGTTTATGTCATCGATGCTTGTAAGTGTCGTTTAAATATAGCTTTACGGATAATTGTTTAGTTTAGTGGCGAGGTAATGAGATGCTTATGATTGTACAAGCTTTTATTTCGCTTCAGCCAAGAGGTTTGACACAGGGTAGTGACGAAAGTAAATACTGCCCCAGATATATTTTTTTCAACACTGCATAATGTTATGGTCAGTGTTCACTTCCAGGTAGAGAACTGAGAGATTTTTCCCAATGACGAAAATTTAGGATATAACTTAATAACATTTATATTTTTACTTCTATTTTTATTTCTTTTTTGACATTTGTATCTCAACTTTTGAAGAATCAAGAGTTATTGTTTTTTTTTCAACCATGGCAGGCGAGTCACTTAGCATCAATCAAGTGTAAGCGTACTTGAACAAATTGTAAACATCTCATCACGTCGTATTTACAATTATGAATACAAGAGTTACCTCACATTAAAAATTAAATTAATTCTTAAATGTTATTGATTTTTGCGCTTATTGCACGCGGCGGGGAATGACAATTTGAAAGCTTAGGCGGTTCTAATAACTACAGATATTATTTAGGAAATTATAATATTATTATTGTTTTTTTTTGGTTTGCGAATTTTATGGTCTATTTATTTTATTAATTCATATGCATCCTGGCTTTCTTATAACTGGATGAACACCAAGGCTTTTGGCTCATGTACCGTGCAGTACATTCATTTGTATGCATGAATATATCTGTTTGTGGTTTGGATGTTTCTATGTATATTATATATGTATTTACAAAACTATATATCAGGCACAGTGCGGCATTGATAAAGGATAATAACTGTCTATCAGTTGTTGATCTTCTTATCACTTACCGTCAGGTAAGCGTCCTGACCGTCCTGTACACTTAGAACATTAAGAAGTATACATATACTAAAAGAATGGAGATCACTTGTTTAGTACCCGTGTACAAGCTTTCAAAAGGCTTAAATGAAGCTAGATTTTTATTTACTTTTTTCACCGCATTTAAGCTTTCAAATGTAGATTCCGTTTAAGCATCTATTTGGTTAAGCACATTTCATAGATTTTAAAAGATCTTTTGTGACTAAGTATGTTTATAAGATATGATACCTTGTCCTTTCCAATTCTCACATTCCTACAATGCATTTTGAACGGACAACTCAGTATTTTGCGTTTAAATTTATATTAATACAAAATTAGGTATTAATTTTTTCAATCATTAGATGCGTATAAAATATATATATTTTTAGGTTGAGCATTCTATACTCTACCATTTTGATTGTTTAGACAACACCCTTTTTATATAATTTATTATAATATCGATAAATGTTATTTTGTTCGATTATTATCCGTTCCAAATGCATTGAACTAAACCATTTCGTGTTTTAGAAATACAACAGTGCTTTAAATGTGTGGTTCAAACAAGTGGTAATAATAATTCGGAGCGGGCTTTCACATAATTATTTATCTTTATATGTACTTATATACTTATTATTTTTAATTAAAGTAGTTATAATGGTAATGTATACAAGTTAAAAGTTAATATATCTCATAACACGCTAACAAGTTTTTATGTTACAGTGTGTACCTTGTTTTCATTTTAAATAATCGAAAAAATTTTTGAAATGTAAGCAGGATTTTTATAGCATGCAATATGAACTAGTTTGAACCACACCTAGCATTTATAAGTTAAGAGCAATATTTAAACAATATAAAAATGTATAATCGAGTACAAATCTTGTTAAGCTTTCATCAATTTATTTATTATTATTCTTACCATATGCAAGAATTACTTGTTTTAGATAAAACTTTTCTATTTAATATTACCATTTGAGGGAAGCTTGTTTATTTTTGTTTAATGTCGTTATTATTATCATTATATAATTTATGAAACATTCCCTATATAATACTGCTTATATAACGATATAAAATTTTCGTATTCCATTGTGACGTGACCTGCTATTATGCCAAATAGTGGTGTTTGTCTTTTGTTTCCTAATTTTTCTCTGAAGTGCCGTTTAATATATTGTTTTAACCATGGCATACTCAGTAAATAATTTCGACCCTACTTTGGAAAACTTTTGTCCAAAGTTTTCTGTAGGAAGAAATAAAATTGGAGGAAGTTTTCTCGAATATGTTATTAAGTAATTAGTGCCTTTACCTATGTTTTATTTGATATATTTTGTATTAACGGGTATATTTTATTGATATTACTGCTACCATTGTATAAATGTACTTCCACTTTTATACCATGCCTACCTTAATACCTTTTCGTCTATTGTATCTATACTGTAAAGCTGAAGAGTTTGTGTTTGAACGCGCTAATCTCAGGAACTACTGGTTCGATTTGAAAAATTCGTTCAGTGTTAGATAGCTTATTTATCGAGGAAGGCTATAGGCTAAATGTCATCACGCTACGAGCAATAGAAGCGGAGCAGCAATGAAGAATGTTTCAAAATCGGGGGTATTTTTTCATACTTGGAGCTTCCGCTGCGTAAACGGTTAAAGTTTTGCAAATGTCATGTATGAGGGAATTGTTCTCCTTTTAAAGGTCTACAAAAAAATCCGGGACAGCATATGTCTATCTTTTAAGGTTAGCTACCTATACCACATTTTTTGCTAAAAAAAAATCTAAAATAATGCATCATTTGCGAAGGTGTTTTTATAAATATGATAATAATCCTTATCCAAATAAATACTTTATTTATCACAAGTATTTTTTCTAAACAAATTGCTCTTTACATCATTTAAATTAAATGAATATCTCATGAGATATCGCAGTTTAACTTACCTATAGAAACAAAGTACCGGTTTAAAGAGAGCGGTAGGTAGCCAAAGCAACTATTCCACGCGGCCGAAGTCGCACGCAAAAGCTAGTGTCGTATAAAATGTAAAACATTATTAGCTAACTAAATGCAAACGTAACTTTGAACTTTTTATTTTTCATTACCAGCTAAATTTATTTTAAAATAAAAAGGAGTATCATCATCCGTTATAAATTGCTCATACACTAAGTATTTATTGTAATTTCCAGTAAATGTAAATGCTTGAAATTTAAATATGCTCCTGGTCTGATTTATATTTGTAGATAGGAAGTATTTTGTTTCTGTATTATATTTTTGTTGATGTGAAAACTTTTGTATGATGTCACATACTTTTTAAAACTAGTGCGTGTTGTGTTAATGCGTTTATAATTTTATTATTTCAAGTATAAATATGACATATTTATGTTTTTTTAATAAGTTTTTGTTCTCTACTAGCAGGAAATATTATCATTATTTTATGATCTCGAAATATGTTTTTATAATGTTGTAAAATTCGTATTTATGTTAAATATTCAAGATAATATAACATTAATAAAACAAATGTCACCTTTGTAATGTAAACAACACAAATGAGATATTATTATAGTAATATGATTTATATTTTATAATAAATAATTGAATATTGTGTGTAAGTTTTTCATACAATTTATTTTGAGAAAGTGGTAGGCAATCTTAGATAATCAATAAACTAACTAGGGACTTCAATCTCACTCAAAAAGTATCCGCGGCAAAACTGCCCATCGCGTCAGTTGAGCAGAATGTTCATTTATAATCACGTCGCTCGCTACATGTCATAATGACATAGTAGTGTGCTCGTGCCTTTGATTTTGTAATCTTTCTATGACGCGCTAAGGTCGAAATTAAAATGAATAATTTCACGTTCTATTTATGTCTATACGTATGTGTCGGGCTCAGACATTTTTGGTTGACGCCTCTTCATTTTTGGGCATCTCGTTAGTTTATTGTGGAACTAAGATACCAATCGAGGATACCGTGGTGAAAGAATGTGACGTCATTTCACATAAGTAACAGTAATGTGATCCGTATTTGTGTAAATAGTTGAGTTCCTAACACACGCCATGTTGTTTTTTGTTAAGTTTCATTGTAAATTGTCATTTTTATTTGTAAGTTATTTTTTATTTAATTGCACAGTTGGTAAAGGTCTGAACGAAAACAATAAAAATGTGGGCGAAACGGAGTTACGCTTTAAATTATGAGTTTTATATTATCCAAATATCGTGTAGTTTATCCTATGTATAATGAAAATGAAGTGTTTATTCAGTTTAGGTCCTTATAGAACACTTATGAATGTCAAATGAAGTCACTGGTTCGGGCGGCAGTTTTCCACTGAGAAGAATCCAGCAAAAATTAAATAGTCTGTACACGTTATGTACACTCCTATACTCATATTATTTGTTATCAAAATAATTATATAAAGCATATTGAGTATTGGTAAAACAATAATAATCTACAAAAGTATTATTAGCAGTTAAGTATTATATAAATCTAAATAGATGATGAAAAAAAACAAAAGTAGTGCAAAAGCTGTCAAGGTAAGTAAAAAAAAGATTAAGTCAGTAAAAAATCCCCTTTATTCATAATTACATATAACAAATTGGTAAATAAATCTATACGCATGATACGGTTCTCTAGCGACCTTTAACATCATACAATTTATACAGCTCTTTTATAGAAATGTCATTGAATACAATATTCAAAAGAATAATCATAAATTCATAATCAATTTCAAATTTATATATATATAAATAAAAGCTCAATTTAGAATATAATTTGTGACATTTTTGAATAAATAATCATTTTATTGCACCAAGATGGTAAGAATTAACATAGATTTTTAACTTAATATTAATATAACAGATCCTAAGCCAATCTTTTTTTCAGAGACTTCAAGGATAAACTGACTTCTGGATGATATTCAGCGAATTCCAAATACAAAAATGCAGCTCAATCAGCGTTGATTAAAAAAATTTACAACTTCCTTGACTTAAGATTTAACGATTCCTATATAATAAGAAATATTTTTATATTTCATCTTTTTTTTCGGTACCAACTTAAGCTCTACTAAGTACAGCACAAAAAAAATTTTACTACCGCTCTAAATTCAAAACTTTATCTGTAATTTAAATGCTGCGACATCGTATCAAGTAGATGCCTTCAAACTTGTCGCTGACTTTTTTAACTAACTCATTTATTTTATTGAATCAGTGAATCGTGCACCAAATAAATATTCTGTTTATTATTTCTTTAAACGGAGTATATGATTGGCTTTTAATCCAGCTAACACTGAATTATTAAAATCAACAATAAAAATATAAAAGAGCTTTACAACAACGCAATAGCATTTACACCACTATGGTGAGAGGTACATTCATATATTTTATCTTGACTTAGCCATTAAGGTAGTTGACATTTTACTAAGCATTAATTTGTTTATTGAAAAATGAGCGAGAGATATCATGCCGACGAAATAACAAAAATTTTTGAAATAAGACTGAATGTATAACTATGTATTTCTCTTTCCAATTTATTTATATAAGTATATACCAATTCATATTGAGTTCAAATTATGTTTTCAATATATACAAGGTTTTAAAAGATATTTTGTAGATGCCGATATCCCTTACTGCTTAGATTATGAAAACCTTTCTATTACTTTTAATGCTAATTTTACTACAGTACCAAATATTATAATGGTTTTCAACCAATCCTTATCTCTAAAAACTCTCGCTCAGTGTATACCACGATGTAACTATGTATATTATATACATAACGCATTATTATATAACCCATTACTTATTTACAATCTATATCACAAAATTAACATACAATAACCAACATTGCCGCTTAATATAAAAAATAAAGTACATAATAGATACAAAATTTAAATCAATAACGAATGTAGGTAACTTTGAAATTATATGAAAAAAAAACCAAACCGTTTTTATTCGGTTACTTGTTGGATGCAGAGATAAAGCCAACTTAATAATAATAAAAATCGGAATGATAACGTGTAATAGTGAGAAACATGTGAATATCCGGTTAACTATTCAGACTCGATTAAAATTTGCTTTATGCTTTGTTAAAAAAACTCATTTTTTTAGGAACGGATCATATAAATGCACTTTTCGTTTACAATGGTCTCTTTTAGACACTATTAATGTTATTTTTTTTTGTAAATTATTTGTTATCTATTTAGTGAAATATTATATAAATAGGTAGTCTTATAATACAGGATGTTTGGCGAATGGACTTGGGTGGGTCTTACGCTACCTTTCCCCGGTAGACGCAATGTCTTAAGTTTGAAGGTAGTTGAGTTATGACTTTTTTATTATTTTCTTCAAATACCCAAATTCATGCCTTTAAATCATAACTTTTTATTTGTTGTTGCAATACCGCAAGATGACTTGTTCTTGTGTTCTGTAATGTACTTTTATTCTAAATTAATGTTTACTTGATATGATTCATATCGGGAATAAATAAAATAAATTAAAAAACCATCCAAAATGTCCTGTTGGTCCATGCAAAACCAAACCATGCCAAACACCCTGTATACATAATATGATAAAACCAGATGACCCGATGACTTGTTTAAAGTTGGGGATAGCCTATAAATGTTGACTGCTAAGGTTCAGTTCGCGTGGAAGTCATTTTAATTTTTATTTTACGAAGTGAACGAGACGGTCCGAACGCTCACCAGATGGTAAGTGATACGCCTGACCATGACCGAGCGACATTTAAGAAGACCAACAACTAATAAACAGTTGTTATTCTCCATCAACGCCGCACTGCGCCCGTCACCCGAGACAACAGATGTTAGGTCTCTTATACCCGGTAATTTCACTAGTCGGTAATTGGGAGACCTTTGATCTGCTGTGGGCATACAACGCTTCGATGATGAAAAAATTAAACATTTTAGTTGATGTCTTCCCGCTTACAGTTTAGACCTGTAAGAACATTCATCAAAATGGCTACACTGAAAAACCTACCCAATCATGTTTTCTCAACACATAAAATCAACTCTATAGTAGCAAAAATTTTTGAGTTTACAATATTTATTTCATGAAGAGACCATTGTACGGGGTTCTTTTATATCGCGCCTTCTCTTACAATAAACTACAAAATTGAAACCGGAACAAATTGTTTTCCTTCTAATTCAATGTTAAACTTTTTTTCTTTTACATAAGGCACGTGCCGTACGTCGAACTTGTGATCTCTATGTACCTGCGGTAAACTAATCCACTATACTATATATACCGCGGAGCCACGTGCTCGAGTACGCCGGTTCCATACCCGGGCGTGGCACGCGCTCGCCTCACGGTGGACGCGTCGTTACCTTTACACAAAACAAAAATATTATATGAGTGTCTTTTCTTAAGATGTTTAACCCTTTGAAAGCCAGAAATCCAGACACAATGGAAAATCTATTGATTCTGACGCCATTAGGTGTCAGCGGCGTTCAAAGGGTTAACATTGAGTTGTTTAAGTGAATGCCAGAGCCTATTTGCGCTTTATTAACAAAGTTTGTTTCTAACTGACGCTTGATGTCTCCCACACACAATCCCTCTGATTCTGTCTCTCTTTCTCTTTTTCTCTCTATCATTCCCTCTTCTAAGATCATCGGTGGCTCAGCGGTGTGGACTGTTCTAATCTGGAGGGCGCAGGTTCAAATCCCGCCACGCACTAATGTGTTTGCGAAGTTTAAAATTATATATACGTTATCCAACGCTCTTACCGTAAAGGAAAACATCGTGAGGAAACCTGCGAAGGGATTCAAAGGTCGTGCGTGTAGTCGTCCAACCCGCACTGGGCCCGCCCCCTCGCTTAATGGGCTGCGATGATTCCCTCTTTTTCTTTCTCGGACCCTTTAAAAACATAACTCACGTGTCCCTCCGGCGCTGTAGGGTGGCAGTGAGGCGGTACACTACCAGCGGCCACAACAGCACCAGCGCCATCGACCCGAACCCAAGATCCTGCCACGGCCAGCGCCACCCACTGCGCTGTTGCTGATACACACGGATTTCATTATTAAATATCCACTGACATTCACACAGCGCCATCTAGTCCCAAGTTAAGCGTGAAGCCTATATTATGGCTACTAAACAACGGATAAACATATTTACATAATTTTTTTTGTAAATACATACATATTGTACAGTCGCCATCACATATATATGAGCAGACAAGGTGACCAAATACATCTGAACAGTTAAAATATCAATAAGTTCTATACAGTACAAGTTACCATTAATATCTAAACAACAACCGCGTCATTAATATCTGATCAAGTGCTTGTCATTAACTTCTATACACACGACTTTTCAATAATATCTGAACACTAACGTCAAATGCATCTAAAATGATTTAAAATCGAAACTGTCAAAGAAAAATTGTAGTCGGAAATGTTTGTGACTTTTACTAACAATTCAATTCAAAACTTTTTGGATAATACATGTATTAAAAAATGAGATGACGCTGGCAGTTTATAAAAGTTTGAAGATTTTAGATCACTAATTATCTACTGGAATTGGGGATATAGGGGTCCGACCAACATCTTTGGGGCCCAAGCTAACCTTTCCTGCACGTGGTGCCCCTGCTGATCAACAGACAAGGCTCTGGCGCCGGCTTTCCTTGTGGGGTTGGGGGGTCAGACGGCAGTCGCTCCCGTAAAGGCCAAAACTTGCCAAATCTATGGTTCGAACTAAAAGGGATTTTGTCAGGGATAGGGCGCCGCCGCAAAACGGCGCGCAGGAGCCTCGCCTGACTCCTGTGACAAGTGGGTAAGGGCTACCGCACCAAGGGCGGGCGCGGTTAACGACGCGAGCCTCTAAAAAGATCCGCTTTGCAACACTGAACATTGGCACGCTAACCGGACGCGGAAGGGAGCTGGCCGAAGTACTCTTGAGACGAAGGGTGGCCGTGGCGTTTCTGCAGGAGATCCGGTGGAAAGGCAGCAGGTCCCGGTTAATTGGGAATGGCTACAAGCTGATCTATACAGGTGCTCCTGGTGGGGAAAACGGAGTGGCCGTGGTGCTGGCCGAGGACTTCCACAACGATATCTTGGAGGTGAAACGCTTTAGCGACCGGCTGATGACCGTCAGTGTGCTTATTGAGGGGGCTGTGACCCACTTGATATGTGCCTACGCCCCACAGGCCGGTTGTAGTGACACTGATAAGTCATCGTTTTGGAATCGCCTCGGCGAAGTATTGAGGGGTATCCCTTTGTCACAGGGAATCGTTTTGGGTGGTGATCTAAACGGTCATGTGGGTGAGGAGTGTGGGGAGTTTGAGCGTGTCCACGGTGGGTTTGGCTACGGCAGCCGCAACACGGAAGGAGAATACATTCTCCGAACGTGTGCGGCGGCCGACCTTGCCATTGTGAACACATATTTCAAAAAGAAATCCGAGCATCTCATCACCTACAAGAGCGGGAGGCACGCGACCCAAATTGATTTCTTACTTGCTAGGAGACACCACATCAGCCATGTAGCTAACTGCAAGGTCATACCCGGTGAGAGTATCTCTGCACAACATCGTCTCCTTGTCATGGACCTCTGCGTTAAGCCTAAAGACAAACGGGTGGAGCGCTGTCGGCGTCAAATCCGGTGGTGGCTGCTTGATAAAGACCGGTCGGGCACGTTCGCCTCAGCTGTTGCTGAAAAATTCAGTGGCATTGTTGATGGACCTGTTCAAGTCCACTGGGAAAAGATTCAGGAAGCCATCACGAGGGCGGCTAAGGCGGTGCTTGGCGTGTCTAAAGGCGGACGCAAATGTGACAAGGAAACTTGGTGGTGGAACGATTCAGTCCAGAGGCAGATAAAGGAGAAGAAAGCCCTATTCATAAAGTGGCAAGTGTCCAGATCTCCTGAAGACCATGACGCATATAGGGCCGCTAAACGTGCCGCAAAGATAGCTGTTGCCAGAGCCAGACGTGACCACCTTCAACCACTGTATGATAGGTTGGAAACGTCTGAGGGGCAAAAGCTTATCTATAAGCTGGCACGTTCCAGAGTCAAAGCAGCACAGGACATCACGAAGTGCCGCTGTGTTAAAGATCCAGGTGGTAACCTACTGTGTGAGGACCTCGCGGTGAAGGAGAGATGGCGCTCGTATTTCCACGAGTTGCTGAATAAGCAGCACAGAGAGGTGCAGCCACCGGTCCTCCCTCCGAATCAAGGACTTGTGCCACCGATAACGCCCGATGAGATTGGCCTAGCTCTTCGCCGTATGCAGAATCGGAAGGCTGTCGGGTCCGATGGAATCCCTATCGAGGCCTGGAAGGCGTTGGGAGATCATGGTGTGAGCATCTTAACAAACCTCTTTAACCGGATGCTCCTCACTGGTAAAATCCCGAGCCAATGGAGAACGAGTATCATAACTCCAGTCTTCAAAGGTAAGGGATCGGTGCAGGAGTGCGGTAACTACCGCGGTATAAAGGTCATGTCTCACACCATGAAGCTCTTTGAACGGATAGTCGACTCCCGGATCCGGCAGGAGTGTGCTCTCTCGGAGTGTCAATATGGTTTCCGTCCTGGTCACGGGACTATGGACCCTGTTTTTGCCCTAAGGATCGTCATGGAGAGGTATAGGTTGAAGAACACGCCTCTCCATTGTCTGTTTTTAGACATGGAGAAGGCGTTCGACTGTATTCCTCGAGAGATGATCTGGTGGGCACTGAGGTCGAAAGGGGTACCTGAAATTTATGTTGACATTATCCGAGATATGTATCACAATTCCGATTCTACTGTTCGGACTGCTGTTGGTGACACTATACCCTTCCCCATAACCGTTGGAGTACACCAGGGTTCCGTACTCAGCCCGTATCTGTTTAGCGTGATACTGGACGTCCTGTCCGAAAGCGTCCAGAATACACATGAGCAACCTCCTTGGCTGTTCATGTACGCGGACGATATCGCGCTGACGGATTCGGATAAGGGACGTTTGACCCAACGAGTGAATGCATGGAAGGGTCGCTTGAGAACGGCGGTCTGAAACTTAATGTGGCGAAGACAGAGTACCTGGCCTGCAATACTACTGGTCCCTCATCCATCCGTATAGGTGCGGCCGAGGTCGAGCGAACGGACCAGTTTAAATACCTGGGATCGGTACTTCACGCGGCGGGAGACATCGATTGCGACGTCAAGGCACGTATTGCCGCGGCTTGGGCCAAATGGCGTGAGGTGACTGGTGTCATCTGTGACCCCAAAATGCCGGTTAAGCTGAAAGGACAGGTCTATAAATCCATCATTAGGCCTGTCCTTTTGTACGGCAGTGAAACGTGGCCGATACTTGAGCGACACAAGCAGGAGCTGCGGGTCACGGAAATGAACATGCTGCGATGGATGTGTGGGATCACGCGGAAAGATCGCGTTAGAAACTCCCGCATCCGGGGTAGCCTTCATGTTCGTGACATTACAGACAAGCTGCAGGAGTGTCGCCTACGCTGGTATGGCCACGTTTTACGGAAACCAGCAAGCTATGTGGGAAATAAATGTCTGGCCATGCCACCTCCGCCCGGTCCCGGTAGAAGGGGCAGGCCTAAGAAGTGTTGGCTTGACGTCGTAAGGGATGACATGCGGGCTAATGGTGTAACAGTTATGGATGCTAAAGATCGTGCAAAGTGGAAGAGAAAGTGTCGGAAAGCGGACCCTGGGCTTCGGAGCGCAAGCTCCGAAAGTAACCGGGAATATCGCTAAGATGATGATGATGATGATGATGAATTATCTACTGGAATTGCAAATACAAGCAAGCATTGCGCTAGTGGCTCATTGGTGTGGACTGTTGCCCTCCAATCTGGACGGTGCAGGATCGATGCCTGCCAATCCAATGTCTATTCAAATTTTCGAAATTATAATTATTTATATGTACGTTTCGCCGAGACCTTCTTATACCATTGCCGTGTCTCTTGATTTGAATTTAGCACGTCAGTCTTATTAGCAAGATTCCTTTATTCGGTATTCTTGATGGCCTTTGCACCTGGATATCAAATTTCCGGAGTTCCTGAGTAAAACAGTCTTTGATGGCTACTGTTCTGACCACCAGGCTATCGACGCTAGTGTTCCTCAGGGTTCGGTCCTATCCGCAACTCTAATTCTCGGTGCACATAAATGATCCGCTTATGCCCGGTATTATAGGGTACGCATATGACGGAAATAAATCTACCGGATGTAAAGGCCAGTGAAGTAGGAATCCAGTCTTGTCAAAAGGCTATAGCGAGCCGAAGGGATCCCTTCAAGCAGTCTCCTCTTGAGGTGATGCTTATCTAAACTTGCTTGAAAATTGGAACTTGTTACGACTTTCCGGAATCTAGCTGTTAAAAAATACGCCTTGGGTGACCCTACTTTGGCTGACGCTTAGCTGCAAAGCCCCGAGTATCGTCATAGAGTTGCATTGCACTTGGATTTATACAGGTTTATGTAACCTGTTTCGGTGAGCGTGCGAATGAATAACACGAATTAATTAAACGAGGCTCTTTTCACCATCGGGATACAAGACGCAGGCTAGCATTCCATTCTTACGTAGTCGACATTCCATGTATCTGCACAACCCGCTTTGCTACCTCGTTTCTAATATGCTCTGCAAAGGAATGAATCTCGTTGCCTCCTTGTTTGTTTCCCGAACATTACTACCTGGCACTTTTTAAGGCAAAAGTGAATAGACTGTTTCTAGACAGGTATGGTCCATCTTCGACCGCATCATCACATACCATCAGGTGAGATGACGGTCAAATGCTTGTCTGTAGAAGATAGAAAAATTATCCGACGCTATTGAGGTAAAGAAAAACATCAAGAAGAAACCTGCGCACGCCTGCGAAAAAATTCGAAGGTTGTGCGTGAAGTCGGCCAATCGACGACGACGAAGGCCTAAACACACTATACGGGTATGCGCGAGTCCCTAGGTGGGGACGTATAATAAGCTGATAATGATGATGAACTTACTAAATAATTATTATCACACTAAGTGTGTATTATCACATTAAAAGTTTTTGAATAATAATGAATCCAGTATCGAATCAATTATCCAGAGTCTTTCTTAACTGAACGGAGCTAAGCCAGAGCCGAGACTGACCATCCCCACTTGCGCAGATAGCTGAATAGTGGTTCAATGAGGATACGAAATGACGTAGTTGTTGACGTGACTTATTCTTACAATTGTCACCTCAAATGAAAATAATCATATACGCCCACAGCAGTAATTGAATTTAGCTTGTTCTTTTAATGTTATGCAGTTAAGAAATGTCAAGTGTAACTAAGCAAATAAACACTGGTTTATGTGCTTAGTTACACTTGACATTTTGAGTGTTCAGATATTATTGAAAAGTTGTGTGTATAGAAGTTATTGACAAGCACTTGCTCAGATATTAATGACGCGGTTGTTGTTTAGATATTAATGGTAACTTGTACTGTATAGAACTTATTGATATTTTAACTGTTCAGATGTATTTGGTCACCTTGTCTGCTCATATATATGTGATGGCGACTGTACATAGAAAACACCCAAACCATTACAAACATTATGGTTGTCAATAATAATTATTTATTTATTGACGATTGATTCACATAACGCTTTGTATGACGTCATTATCATGACGTGTTTGTCAATTCCTTCCGATGTCATTATAAACGGACTCTACTGTATATAAAGGTAGATACGCCACCCGTGCCTCAGAAACGAAAGATAATACATTTGTAGGCTCTTTGTTTAGGTAAATGTACGCTCATTCGAAATATGTGTATGTGTGCTGTCGCTGCATTCGGAACACTTTTTCACGGTGGTTTTGTGAGCATATCACGAATCTATACTTTTTACATCATTGCTTACTTGCAGTATCCTGCGGTCGCCCTCGACTGCCTTGCGTAGGGCCGCCACGTCCGCCTCCAACCTCGCCAGAGTACCCGGCAACTGCTCCAGGACCTTTAGATCTGGAAACCAAACGCATGCGCATGATGAGTTATCCCCCCTTAGTGGCGAGACGGCCGTTTCTAAAAAAATATCCACTACCATTCACACAGCGCGATCTAGCCCCAAGTTAAGCGTGAAGCCTGTATTACGAGTGCTAAACAACCACAGATTTCCCAATACAGGAGAGGGGCAAGCCGCGTTAAAAAGTGCGACAATGGATGCTCAACGAGCATACACTGGCTATAGTTTCGCTCCGTGAGACGAAATGAAGACGCACGAATTTTAGGAGAAATTACCGTTTTTTTTTTCAAAATGCCATTCTGTGCAATTGTAACATGCCATCATCGCAGTGAATCAGTAAAATTTACCAAGAAATATAATATCTTTTCACAGGTAAGAATTGAAAAGTAATTGCGACACTGGGACTGCCTATAAACTTGGCGGCTTGTCCAGTCTAATTGTTATTCGGATGTCTGTGTAAACAACTGATAAACATACTGATATACATTTTTTTGTAAAACATATATATATATATATATAATGTATAATACATATGTATGTTTTTAGAAAAAAAAAAGTATATAAGTATGTTTATTTTAGTTAGTTTTAGTATGTTAGTCTAGTTTATACCCAGACCATTACAAACAGACATGTTCATGCACACAAATGTTTGAACTACCCGGGGATCCAACCCGGAACCCTTGGTGTTGCAGTCGACATCTCAACCGAAACTTAGTAACAATACACCTATTTTACTTAATTTTACTCTTATTTTGTTGCATGGACAAAATGACGATAAATAAACTACCTACCTAGTACAATGGCGGATTTACCAATAGGCTAAGTAGGCTGGAGCCTAGGGCAGCAGATTTAGAGGGCCGGCAAATTTAGCCCAAATATTTTTTTATTACAATTTTATGTTTATACATCATCATCATCATCATTACAGCCTAATTATGTCCACTGCTGAACGAAGGCCTCCCCTAATGATTTCCACGCGGACCGATCCCTTGCAGTTGACATCCATCTGCTACCCGCCACCTTAACCAGATCATCCGTCCATCTGGTTAGGGTCGGCCTACGCTTCGCTTCCGTTACGTGGACGCCACTTGAGAACCTTTCCGCCCCATCGGCCATCGGTTCTACGCACTATGTGCCCTGCCACTGCCACTTCAACTTGCTAATCCTCTGGGCTATGTCGTCACCCTAGTTCTCCTACGGATATCCTCGTTTCGGATTTTATCGCGTAGGGATACACCCAACATAGCCCTCTCCATAGCACGCTGAGCAACCTTGAGTCTATTCAAGAGGCCCTTGGTGAGCGACCCACGTTTCGCTTCCGTATGTCATAACTGGCAACACACACTGGTCAAAGACCTTCGTCTTGAGAAAGATTACTAAACAAATCATAGTTACAATTTTAGAATAAATGTAATTTCACCAAAAACATGTCTAGCGTATTCAATATCAAAGTCACTAGGTGCGGCAAACATTTTAGCCTACTAGCGGCAATTTGTAAATCCGCCACTGACTAGTAAGTGATGTTACAACACTAGTAAATTGTTATATCATCTTGCCGCGTACTTGGGTACTGTCGCGTGCACATAGATTATGAGCAGGGTATGCAAAGTGAGTGACACTAATCGCGAAAACAATAAATCATTTTGCATTTATATCAAAATGAGTGCGGTTGATAATAGGCTATGGTCTCAAATTTGTAGAGCAAAATGGGCGAATAAGTGGGAATCGTTTAATATATTCGCTTTATTCCGTGCGTCTGGATGCACAGGGTGTGCACTGCGTATGTCTTGACATGGCTGACGAAAGGGTAGTTCGGCGGGGATCCTTTGTTCTATTTTTATTAAAAACTGGCAAACCCAGCGAACTCCGTTTCGCCACCAGATGGCTTCGTTTATGTAACATTTCGTGTTGTGATCAAAAGATGCCATCTACTTAAATATTGGTTTGTAGTACATGCTATGTATCAGAGATGGCGCTTTATGTGAAAAAAGATTTTCACGCTTTTCTGTTGAAATTTTTCCTGAATTTTATTTGCTATAAACCTCGCGAAGCCCGAGACCTTTCAAACGAATGGAAAACTGTGGAAATCAGTTCGTGCATTCTGGAGTTATAGCGTCAGGAAGGAAAACCCTACTTATTTTTATAGACTAGCTGTTCTGGTCAAGGGCGGATCCAGGTTAGGCGCCAGGAGGGGGTCACATAGTAGTAGTCAAGTTAAGAACTTATAAGGTGTGTTAATGTACGTTAGTATAGTACCTACTTAAAAATAGCTCGGGGGGGGGGGGGTCATGACCCCCATGACCCTCCCCCTGGATCCGCCGTTGTGCACTGCTTATTTGAATTTATATTTTAAAGCGAGCGATTTATAGCGAATGCTAGCCACTTGGTACTACACGTTAAGAATTCCCACTCACGTGTAAGCTGCGAAGTGATTTGGTGAGCGTGTCCGTTGCTGAGCCGAGGCTCCTGGAACTGCACCACGCGAGGTCTCGCTTCTTCTGGCTCCACCTACAATCAAGTAGTACTGTGACGGTTCCTTGGTTACTATAACAAGGGTGTTCAGTTCGATATCCATTTGGATATCTCATCATCAGCTCATTAAACGTCCCCCGAGCCTACCGTATAGGGTGATTAGCCGTAGACATCCACGCAGGCCCATTGCGGGTTGGACGAATTCACGCACAACCTTTGAATCTCTTCGCAGGCGTGCGCAGGTTTCCTCACGATGTTAACCTTCGCCGTAAGAGCGTCGGATAACGAACATTTCGAAAATTCGAAGACATACTTTTACGTGGCGGGATTTGAACCGGCACTCTATAGACCGGAAGGCAACAGTCCACACTGAAGAGCCACCGACGCTCTCGGGTGTTGTCTATATATTATATAAATTGGCATATTTTAAATATATACAATATTTTCACGGGCGCCATCAAGCCCTCCATTTATCTATTACGCAGTACAAGAACTATTCCATAATACTCAAATGTATTAATTAACCCTTTAAACACCAATGACACCTAAGGCGTCAAAAATTATAGGTTTCTTTATTTTTTTATGTTACAAGAGTACAGGACGGTCTGGACGCTCACCTGAAGGTAAGCAATACGACTGACCATGACAGAGCGGCATTGAGGGAGACCCACAACCGATACTCAGTTATTATACCTTTCGCATTTAGATTAATGCGAAATTTAGATTTAGATTAATTCTCCATCAATGCTGCACTGCGCCGACACCAGACACAGATGTTAGGTCTCTTATACCCGGTAATTTCACTAGCTATAGTGCCTTTACCCCGAAACACAAAAGTGCATAGCACTCCTGTTTCACGGGTCCATATCTGGCACTGCGGCGGTACTTACCTAGACGACTCAGTATCAAGTCTACCACCTAGTATTGTGTCTCGATTCCTAGCGTTCAAAGGGTTAATAAACTTAATCTAGGAGTTAAACTACAAATCAAACATTTAAATAATAGGTCTCAGGACATTCACATTTTTTACAGCAAAAAAATATAGCAAATTAATCATAAAAATCATAAAACCTTCGTCTGCAGCCTACGTTATGAATTTATGATCCTAGCAAAATTACCGGGTATAAGAGACCTAACATCTGTTGTCTCGGGTGACGAGCGCAGAGCAGTGTTGGCGGAAAAATAATGACTACCTACTGTTATTAATTTCCTTCAACATTACTTCTATCATGGTCAGGCGTATCACTTACCACCAGGTGAGTGCACCGACCGTCTCATTCGATTATGTCATAAAAAAATCAACTGAGGCCCTATCTACCATCAAATCCCGCAATATATAAGAAATGTAAACAGTCATCACAAATTTAAGACTGAATTCAATGGCTTTCTTACCAAAAAGGCTTACTATTATGACAAACATATTTTTAATGATAAAATGTAATAGAACATATTTATATTACCAATTTATTAAAATTTGACATTTAATTTTTATCTTTTGTTATTGTTTTGTTTGACAATGGTATATATTTATATTTTGTAAATATAATTTAATTAATTTTGATGACTCCATTTCATGTGATTAATTTAATAATTTTATTTAATTTTAAATTCATATGCCTACAGCGAACCTTTTTTTTTCGAACTGACTACTGGTGTTGGCGGCAGATGGGCTTTACAGCTTCCCCGGGCGCGTGGCGAGCGCAGATGGCTCTCAGCCTTAACATTTACACAACGAGCCTAAGGGCGGCCCCGAACGGGAGTACAGCGAACCATAAAAGTTCCTAATATTATTTTAGCAACCCTGTATTATTTTGACGACCTATTTGGTGTTGCGGTAGAGAGGTCGGCCGCAACACCAAGGGTTCCGGGTTCGATCCCCGGGCAGTACAAACATTTGTGTCCATGAACATGTCTGTTTGTAATGGTCTGGGTGTTTTCTATGTATAATATGTATGTATTTACAAAAAAAATGTATATATGTACGTTTATCCGTTGTTTAGTACCCATAATACAGGCTTAAAGCTTAACTTGGGGCTAGATGGCGCTGTGTGAATGTCAGTAGATATTTATTTATTATTATTATTTATTATTACCCATGTTTTTGTTTTATTAAATTAATAATCAAAAAAAGTAGTGTGGGCGACTTAATGTAGATCGCGTGTGATTTGTGTAGCTACTTTTGAACCCTCATACAGTTTTAAAATAAACATCATATAAATAATAAAACAAAATAACAAAGCAATAGGAAAACTCCATGCTAATCTAAATGCGAAAGGTCCACAGTACCGTCGGTCCTTTCTGATCATTATCCATAAGTTTCTCAATACGCTCCACCCAATCGGAGAACTGGAAATACATTATATTTTGTAAATATGTATCATCAGCATCAGCTCATTAAACGTCCCTATCGAGGGGCACAAGCCTACCCGTATAGCGTGCGGGCCCAGTGCGGGTTGGACGACACGCACAACCTTTGAATCTCTTCGCAGGCGTGCGCAGGTTTCCTCACGATGTTTTCCTTCACCGTATGAGCGTCGGATAACGTACATATATTTTCGAAAACACATTGGTAAATCTTTAAAAGTAGGTAAATCTTTTTGGGGAAAATGTATAAAGTTTTTCAATAAGGTACCGCAAAATATTGTCGACTTACCTCTACACATGTTTAAAGCTAGAATAAAAAACCACCTTTCTAAAAAAGGGTACTATACTATTGACGAATATTTATGTGATAAAAATCCATGGTCTTAAACTGCTCAGCTACTTCAGTGTTTTGTAAAATATCTGTACATTAAAATCATTGTTTAAAAAAGTTTGTACTGTTGAGTTTTCTTGGGTGCTTCTTTCTCAACAGGCCAAAACGCCGAAGCGCTTGTTTCCAAGTACAATATTCATTATTGTGCTGTACTTTGGTATTTTAAATGTATTTTTTGTATCTTTTGACGTTCATAAGTGCTTTTGTAAGCCTAATCTGAATAAATGAATTTTGAATTTTTTGGTACGTGGCGGGATTTGCACCTCAGCCCTTCTGGTTGGAAAGCAACAGTCCATTGAGCCACCGACGCCCTA